>SNQJ01S0018718.1:198934-214340 GCA_010110895.2 Picea sitchensis
TAATTTCTATTTTTTTGCACTAGTCACCGTGGAGCTCTATAATTAAGCTTTCTGCAACCAATTTCGGCCCTGGGCATACCAATTTGGCCTCTGCGCATGAAATTGGACTCTTCCACGTTGAATTCTCCATGCACTACACTACAAAAATTGGGGCTTTTTCCCAATTTCCCCATGGCCACTCTACAATTATGCAATTCAACCAGTTACAGTCCTGAAAATGCCCAAACTAAGATTAAAATTGGGGATTTTTAATCCCTGGGCTAATTTTCCTCAATTACTCTTGAAATTTCCCCAATTTCACTGCAGTAATTTCGACAAACATGTTGCAGACATCCCTTTCTAACATTTTGTCGAACAATTTGCATGCAGACTATGCAAATTTTACTTCTGTGATATATCCTTGGCCCACTGCATGTCCATTGTTGAACCTGTGGCTTTGATACCACATTGTAACATCCCCATTACCAGCCACTTAACACAATTTTTCTTTGATACCACATTGTAGCATCCCCAACCCCAAGTTGGGCCATGCCACGGGAAAATTAGACTCTAATACCATTTAATTACATAAAAATGATGTGCATATGAACAAAATATGTGGTCCTAATAGTATATATATATATATATATATATATATATATATAATTGTAACAACGATACCATAACAAAAATAACATTATTAATTATACAACATTCATAACAAGAACAATCACCAACTACGTGCAGACCTCGGATGTTCCTCCCGGCCATAGACTCTGTTTCTCATAAAATCTCAGCAACGGGTCACCCCCAAGTTGGGGCTAAAAATCTACCAGGGCAAATGAATCCTAAGCCATGCTAAGGTCCATTAACAACAACAATACACAAACTCGTGTGTAGACTCTAGCAAACAACCTACAACCTCTCATTTCCCACTTGCATGTCCCACCCCAGGAAGTGTGCCCCTTTTTTCTCAACAGTCCTTCGACGACCCCACTTCCCTTCAGGGGCTTCAACAATGGGTCGGATAGGAAGTCTCAGATCCCTATAGTTGCAGCTTGAAACCTTGGCAAAACAATTCCCAACATCCCTCTCACCTGGAGAGAATGCTCACAGGCATGATAACCCCACTTCTTCAATAGCACACGGGCCTAACAACCTGTCTCTTCAACTCTATTCCTCAGGTACTTGTTATCCACAGCTTCCCAGCTTTCCAAAATATAGGTACAAAAAAGTAGATGGCAGAGTGAACATGAGAGAATGATGTTAAGCATGATTGAGAAAGATGAGAATTACACTAAGTTCTCAACAGTATATTTGCATGTTCCCAACATGACACTTGTCATGTTCCCAACATGACACTTGTCATGTTGGGAGCTTCCTTGGACTGCACTTATGGTACGTTCCCCTCTTCCTAGGAACTTAGGATATAAATATATCCATAACTTGGACTTTAGGAAATATTAATATAATATTTTCTTGGGATTAAGCCCCCTTGGCTTAGTCCCCTTTCCTAGACTCTTAACCCCCTTTCCCTTCTAGTGGAGTTATATTCCCCCCATACTCTTTTCTCTGATTGGGTCTACAACAGTGATGTATTTTATTAATATCATTGTGTGTGATTACATTTTACAATGTTAGGCTCGTTGGCCTTTTAGCATTAGGCTCTTTGGCCTAATCACACATGCACTCTCGCCTCAAAACATATAGACAAAGGCCCTCTGGCCCAAAATATCCTGACTCGCTAGCCTATAAAACATATGTACATTTACAATTGGGGTTCGGCCTAGGGGTATTACATCTATTATACGGTCACTACTACAATATGAGGTTATAGTGTTGTCATTAACATCATTGCGTAGTGCTTTTTTTTGGGGGGGCGGAATTCAAGTCTAGATGATGCAAAACACGACACTAAAAGGGGTGCCATGATTTATGTCAACTTTGCACCAATGTTGTGTCAACACTGCATCATTGTTTTCGAGACATGTTCTACCATGCATTGTCCTAATGATGATTAATATGATGTACAAATCTTTACTATGTCACGTTAGTGTCGTAATGTGTCATATATTATTGTGAAAAAAAAAATAGTAGAGAGTTGTGATTGTGTCATAATTGTGTGTGTTTGCATTGTAGGCATTGTTATTCAATATGGGGCATCATTCATGCTTCATACTAGTGTGATTTTAGAGACTTTTTTTATTAGCAGAATCAACAACTAATTGGGCATGTACTCGTGTGACATGTGGTCATGTTATCCGATTGCTACCACTATAACCTACAAGCATGCCAACGCGGCCCCTCACACGGCACACAAGGCTAGTCAAGGGTGACTTCACATAACAAAGTGCCTTAACAGTACACTCCATCACCGACTATTCTACACCCCAGGGGCGTCATTCTAGAGACTTGAAAAAACATGGATTTTTAGTTAATTTGTCTCTTGTTTGTGTCTTGCTTGCATCTTATTGGCATCATTTTACATCACTACTGCATTGTGTTAGCATCATGTATGTGTCATTAATATTCATATGTGCATCATGATAGCATCATATTCCATGACTCATGCACCATGTTATCGTCATGTCTACGTCATTTTTATTTCTTTTGCATAATATCTGCATCTTTTTAGCATTGTAGTAGATACAATTTGCATTAAATTAATGTCAAAATTGTGTTATTTTAAGGTCAAAGTTGCAACATAATTATAATTAATGATTTAAGTTTTCTATTAATTATTGTTGGTTATTTAATAGTTTTATTTATTTGTTAAATTATTATTATTATTAATTATTATTTAATTTATTAATATTAAAATAATAATAATTTATTTTTATTTTTTTCCTCGGAAAAAAAAAATGTAATTTTTATTTCATCATAATGAAAAGAAAATTACATTATGTAGAATACATGGATACCATGTATTTGTACCTCAAAATTGAGTAGGAGTAGTTACTTTGGTGGCTAAAGCAAAACAAACATTGACCATGGTGAACAATGAGTATAGAAGTGATTGTACACAGATGTCTACGAGTCAATACAATATGTTGAAAAGTGTTGTCTAGAAGTGACAAGAGAGATACTGGTTGTCCCATCACAAAGATTACAGAGGTAAAAACACAGTTGAAGGAGCCACAATGTTCAGGATAGAAGGTGTCTGTACATAGGTGCTAATGTTGCCCATATCGTGTTGTAGAAAGTAAGTTGTCTTATATTCAAGAAAAAAATGTCATTTATACCATCAAAGTTTCAGAACAAAGATGTAGATAAAGACCAAAAACTATTGTTGCCATCTCATACCAAAAGCGAAAAACCCCAACGATAATTGCTATAGAGTCCATGAAAGGCATGTGTAGAGTATTTTGAGACTATACAAAGTTGTCTATGTGCCGATGAGATATGTTGTACAATACAATTGGATGAGTACTAGTTTTGCAGGTACTCCCCAACCAAAAACAAAGAGTGCTACTCAACAAAAGAAACCCGAGTATGACAGACAAAAGCCACAGTGATCCATGCCCGCAGGGGTGCAGACCGATTGGCATGTGCCGTGTAAATGGAAGGAAATGTAAAAATGAGGTCTCAAGTTCGATTCTCACCTTGATTTATCCAGAGACATGCTTGCAGGTTGTGCGATTCTCCCTAGTGGTTATAAGGCAGCTGATAGGATTCGACCCCGTGTCACGCAAATACGATACTGCCATCGCTACTGATTCCCCTAGTTACAAAAAAAAAACAAAAAACCACAGTGATCCATACAATGAGTGGTGCCAGTACATAGTATGCAATGTTTCCAATATCATGTAGGGAAATAGATTGTCTGCCAATCAACTAAGTGTCGATGATACCATCAAACATATATCAAACTCAAAAAAGAAGATTATGGACCATCACCTGTTGTTGCCATCTAATAACAATTTTTTAAAACCAAGACCAAATTTTAAAAATACCTGCAAGATTTGGCTGCAAGTCTATGAAGGGCCTATGATAGTATTCTAATTGTTGCTTAGGAGATTCCTCATAAATTAACCACTTCCCCATACCCAGTTGTAGACCCTCTTTAGATAACACATTTGCACCCATATTGAGCTCTCTATAAACATGGAAAACACAGACCGTGTCAAAGGTATCTGGATGTCTGAGAATCTCTTCAAGTAGTGGGATAAGCCTTATGTTTTGACATGCTTTTGTTTTATACTCCCAATTTATAACATTCAATGAGTCCCCAAAAACCTGGATGTCTTTAACTCCTTTTCCCCCCGCAAAGAATAACAACAACTTTAGAGATAAGAGATTTGCATAATTATTTGTTCTGGGGCCTAGCCCCATTTTCATTTTGAAGACATGATTCTCCTTGAGAAAGAGAAGTGTTACGCCCCCACACACCAAATAGTTTTGTTGGGATTCCCTGTCAAAGAAAGTCCAGGGTTTGAAGAAATCAATATCAACATCCTGAATGAAACGTGGGGGACCCATCCATTTCTCTTGTGGAAAGTGAGAAAGAATACTTAGTCCCTTGGCAACAATGATCTCAGGAATCAATGGTTTTTCATTAAATATGGAGAGGTTGCGAGACAACCAGATGCTCCAACATATAATCAACGGGAGAGCTTTGATATTGCGGTTGGCAGGATTGGAAACCCAGTCTCTCCATGTCACTTCCACCGATAATCCTTGCCACTGACATGCCTGCCCCATCATCTGAGAGGCTTCCTACCAAGTTTAAATGACAAATGGGCATGTTGAAAAGAGATGACCCACCAATTCATTTTGGGCCCTACATAAGGGGCACCGACCCGACCCTTCAATCTAACGTTTTTTCATCATGTCCCAGGTGGGCACATGGTTTACAAATATGCACCACGTGAAAATTATATCTTTAAGGGGACAATTAATCTTCCATATCCCCTTCCACCACTAGGAAGGATCTTAGAGATAAAGATCAATATTTAGTTGGATATATCCCAACTTTAGGGTGTAGACCCCATGCAAGGCATGTTGCCAAACTTGATCATCTTCCCTTTCAGTAATCCAAATAGGTTTAGCCTTTAAGGCCCTTGTGTAGTTGCTCCATTGGACTACATATGCATCCCCAAATCCCACAAGAGCGTGACCCTTCCATTCTTGTTTCCAAATAGTTGTCTGGGCCTTATCTACATTCTGATGTAGATGGAAAATGCCCCTGAAATTTAGAATGTGTATCAATTATGAAGCAATTCGATGGTTTTCCCCACTTCCAGGCCAAGGATCAATACCTAGCCTGACTTTTTTGCCATCCCCAATATGCCATGCCATACCATCGCCCACCACTACAAAATCTTGTAACATTTCCTTCTAGATAATTGTACACACAATACACTTTTTTACAGGTCTTATGATCTATTCCTTAATGGAGTTCGGGTGCATGTATTTCTGAAAAATCACAGTTGTCCATAGGCTATTTGTTGTGAGTAATCTCTAGCAGGATTTTGTAGCCAAGGCTTTAGAGAAAAGATATATATATTTTCAACCCCCAGCCGCCTAGCACTTTGGGGAGGGCCAACGCTTTCCAACTTACCCAAGGAATAACAAAGTGGTGCTATTAGTAGACCCAAAGAAATTTGAAGTTGATTTTCCTTAGTCTCTCCAGCACACCTTTTGGTATCCATGCGAGAGACATCCAATATACTGGAATTCTCTAAAACTAATTTCACCAGAATCAACCACCCAACTCTAGATAACCACCTGAAACTCCATAATTTTAAACATTTTTCCAACTTTGCCACCAACCAGTTCCAGTCCTCCTTTTTGTAGCAATTTGGTTTAAGTTTGAAGCCCAGATATTTTAAACATGCATCCAAATCCAAAACTTCATAGGGAAAGAGGCGTCGGTAGAGGGCCAATTCGTCATCTTCCATATTATGGACCGAAAGGGTGGATTTCCTAGAGTTTATAATCATACCAATTGCTTTCCCAAATAGATCCATAATAGAGACCAAGCACTCAACATCACCTCTCATACCATCACATAAAATCAATGTATCATCCACACACAAAAAATATGTGTAAGTGTAAGGGAATGGGAGATAGGAATACCATGAAAATCCCCTTTAGACTTTGCATCAATCAAAGTTCTATCGAGACCTTCCACAACCAAGAGAAAAAGTAGAGGGGAAAGAGGGCATCAATAGTGAAGCCCCGGTTCACCATGAAAAAAGGGGGATGTTGAGCCAAATAATTTATTGTTTATTATTTTCATAATATTTAAATATTGATGAGATTGATGATTAGTATAAGTATATTTTACAAGTATTGATCATGAGAGCAAAAACATGTATATAGAGAAAAGAACCATGTATCCATATGAAATTTTATTGCACTAACATTCATTCAATTTTACACCATGGAAGCAAAAACACCATGTATATGTAAACACAATTATGAAATTTTAAATTCAATCACAAAATAACCATGTGATTTTTTCCACATGTAAACAAATGGTACACTACCCCAAGGAAATGTCAACTTTCTATACAACTTTGGGTGAAAAACACATACACATATAAGGAAATGAAATAAATTTGACATCAAAATTTAATTGAAATGATGTTAGGTCCCTCCTCATCTTCACTCCATAGAAACATAATAAATGAACATGAGTTCAATAAAATAAAAAATTGCTAACATTTAAAGATGTAATAAAAAGCATATAGGTTAAACAATTATGAATACCCTTCGACTCCTTTGAGTCACCCTCATCATCATTAGTATGGAAGAACATAATATATTTAAATCAATGAATGAATAATTCCAATTATTTTAGGTTAAAAATAAATGTGTAATTAAGTACAATTAATTACCTAGGGCATGGGTTGCAAAACATCCACTATTCTTTAATAACCATTCCTCGGGGCATACTTTAATGTTTTATCAGTGGGCTCACAACTGTAATCATTTAACTATATGCAATAAGAGAAAATCATATTTAGTAATGATCACATATATTAAGATGGTTTATTAGTATAATAAATAAGATTATATTGATAAACTTACAAAGCGCCCTCTAATGGAAGACCACTGAACTTGACCAAAGAATGTGTAACTGTTAATTTCTTTGCACATAAGTGTGTTTGTAGATAAGATAAGATAAGATCATTTATCTATCAATATTTGACAAATGACCACAAAAGTAGGTTAATGGTATTAAAAGATTACATTAATGAAAGATAACAAATTAAAGTCATATCAAAGTAAATTACTACAAGTGTATCAAAATCAATAACTATAAGCATATTATTTATTGCCTTTGTGTCTATTTTTGTGGTGTCTTAGGGTCCACTCGTCGTGCCATCTTCTCACCAATAATCCTCTTGGCCTATACGAAATCCTTGCATACTTTTTTAAATATATCTTTGTCAACAATAAATGGTCTTTGTATTATGTCTAGATCTTTGTTCATCTTTATTGAGCACATTGATGTACTCACTATAAGTTTAAAACCATAGAAAATGAAGTCATCTATAAAATTCAATGATGATACATAATAAAATATAAAATGTGAAGGACTAGAAACATGAGTGTGTACATACAAGACTATTTGAACATATTTTACCTAATATGCTATCTCCTCCTCTTGATAGTCTAAGAGAATCTATGAAGGGCCCATTTATCACTAAAATGTACATTTGGGAACCTTTTACGTAGATGTTATAATTCTCTTTGCTTACTAACATTACTTATTTTAGACTGATGTTTAAGGTATTCTTTTGACCATTCCCTCGTGACAGTGCCCAAATTTTCATTGTGAAAAATTATGCCACTACAAAATTTCAAAACCTCTCATTTATCAATAAGTTGTATATCATCATAAACTAGTGCATCTTCTTTATCTTTTTCCAAGACAAATCTTTATCCCTGTTTATCCTCATATATGTGTCTCGTGATCAAACATTAATATTAATGTCATAGAATGAATACATACCATGAAAAATGCAGCATACTTGATTCAATTACACTCTAAATTTCATTGAAAAATGTAGGATAAATCATACCATGGCTAACATGATTAGATTTGTTGTAATTAAGACCCCTGGAACTTTCTCCCTACTGCATCGAATGCAAGTAATTCATATCTAAGTATAATCTCTCTATTTTTTGTTATACTTATTTATAAATGATGCAAGTTTTATCACCAAGATTTTCTACAACATAAAACAAACTATAGTAAGCAACAATTATAACTCTAAATGCAACTTTTCTTAAAACAAATACAATTTTTTCAATATTATATAACAATCATAAAGTATAACATTACAACTCATGAGGGTCTTTTTGTTTCTTCCTTCATAGACACTTTTTTTTTACCTTTTATTCTCTTATGTTCTTCCTTCCTTTCCCTACATTTAGCATCATCATATGAGGAATCTCTACAAAAGCATATAACTTGTAGATCTAATATTACAATGATACACTACTAAGTTAAGTACATAAAATGCATGGAATAAAATATATGTATAATTTGACATGAGCATTAAAAATACAAATGTAGAGCATCAACATATGCAGATACATAGGGATTGACACTCTAAGTCAGATACATGTGCATAGACTAACCCTCTAACTCCCTAACCCATTTACCAACAAACATCGAATTGCTCTTTTTGTTAGATTGGTTTGTGTGATTTGTATTTTGATGTGAGAAATTCATAGGGTGGCATTGAATTAGCATAATATGTCTAACATATTCTAGAAAAATTATCACTCAAGAGTAATATAGAGCTAGTTAAAAATGCATTCGGAGAGAGGTTAGTGAGGCCAAGAGAACAAACTACATTGAGTCTCATAAAAAAATGTTTTTCATTGCACTATGAAGGACGGAGAAGAAGAGGATGATCGTGGATCGTACGCAATAGGTGAAAGAAAGTTAAATCTTGGATTGTATGCAATAGTTGGAGCATGTCTGGGATAAAGCTAGGCATTTCAAAAAGGAGGTTGAGTGTATGGATTTGGGGGATTTGTTCTTAATGTAATTGGGTGAGGATGGTTTACATTGGGATGCTAATTATGAGTGAGATGCTTCACGAGGGATAAAAATGATGTGGAAAATGTGTATGTTTCAATGTATTTTAGGTTGTGTTAGTGTGTTGTCTTGTATGAGAAAATGCACATGGCCACAAGATCATAGAAAATCAACAAACTCACAAATTGACACATGATATACATTGTAAAATACTTAAGGGGAACATCCACATAGCAAATGGGAAATGCTCAATTATTTCTCTCAAAATTCTTCTTCTTATACAATGAGGACATAGGTCATTTATTTATATAATATATTCTTTCATGCAAATTACATGCAAACTACTCTTTTATTTCTAGTTCACCAAGCCAATAACTTAAATATTCTCCTAGTTAAGATTATTCAAACGTGGGATTTAGCCATGCAATGGATAATTTCAATTTATTTGTTGAGCACAAATAATTTATTTCCATGTGCTTAATCAATTAAATATTAATTAATAGTGTTCACATAATTATATGCCAACATCTCATCTACATCCGATGAATACAACCTAAAATGCACTAGAATTTATTTATCACTTAACCTAGTTGGCTAGGCGATGTAGACTATGCATCCATAGAAGGATAGGAAGAGGATGAGTAAGGCCAATAATTAGAAGGGGACACTTTAATGTCAGATGGAGTGGGACAAATATTTTTAGGGAGTAACATGTCTTGATGCATGTGTTTTTATAGAACGTGTGATATTGAATAGCGATCACAAAGATAAAGAAAGATATGCTAACATGAGTGGGAATTTAAGTATCATTTATATAATTTCAAATGATACCTTCCCACTCACGTGGTATGCATGTTTCAAATGATAACATATATATACAAATTTCTTAAAAAATTATATCATATCAAATTTAATTTACCCATGCATTCAAATGATTCTCTTGAAACAATTATTAAGAGAAACAATAATATAAAAAAGGGAACAACGTTCCATCCCATGAGGTTTAAATTACAATAATCATTGTGTATAATATGAAGTACTATAATTTTTAGGCTATTAAGATTAATTAAGTGCAAAAAATGACTTCAAATAAACATTAATTTTGAATCTTGGTATAGTACGATTTGAAAATCCAAATAGATTTACTTCACTAAAAAAATCTTTATCCTTATTAGATTGTTTATGCTCTAATTTTTTGGATAAAATAACCTTGAACAAGAGCTGCAAGGCAGCATAGTCCTGCCTTTGGTAGGTTTAAAAATTGATAACAATAATGATTTAAAACTATAATAAGGTTTTTGAATTAAATAAAAAATGGTAATTTGTTTTATATTATTAGTTATATTTATAATAATTGAAAATGATGAAGCATATCAATATTTTTAACTAAATACTACAATTAAAAACATATACGGTTCATCTTATTATTATGCATCTACGGTTTATTGGAGCTTTCCTAATTAATACAATCCTTTGCACGAAAACTATCACATCAAGAAAATCTAGTGGTCGGTGGACAACAACAACCAATTGTACTAGAACAAAAGGAAAACTAATATTGCCCTTAACACTGTAATAATGGCAGCTCGCTTTACAAACCGCATCTAGAGGGAATTACGAAGTTGTTCTCTTCTTCTCATGTCTTTGAAGTGTTGAAAGAATATGAAAAGGAAGGTGACAATGATGGTTGTAGACACCAACACCGAGAAAAGATTCAGTTGAATCTGCATCCCAAACTTTATCCCCCCTTTCTATTGTTCCATGAACTTGGCTCAAACTATTCAACAAATTCTTTGGTTGGTCAAAGCTATTCATTCAAAGTATTTCTTGCACATTTTGCATTGTATAATGCATTATGCCAATGGTAATATCTCACTTTTTTTATATATTTATGTTTTGATTGGACTATATCTTGCAAAAGATTGTAAGTATTTCTTGTACATTTTTCATTGTATAATTTACTATGAAAATATCTTTTCATGTTCTTCATTGTTGTACAATTGCATAACATTATACACTTAATCAATAAGTACAATGGCACTATATTTACATTATAATATATGCAGTGTATATATAATATAATATAATATGTCCACATTGATGTTTAACTCTGAAATATAAAATGTAAATGACAACATTGTTCTTTCATATTCATGTTGTGACCTCAAGTGGCCCAAAAATGGAGTAACAACCGACTTATTAATAGTGGGAAATGAACAAATCCAGTTTGAATTGATGATTGTACTTCCTTGGGAGTCAACTTGCTTTGATGTACTTGTATTGTGATTCGAATAGACACTCAGTCTTTATAGGCGTGTGATCATTCCTCCCACAACAATATTCTTCTTGAGCCTCTGATTAATCAAATATGGAAATTTGTCTTTCTCTTCTGCAAATACATGTAGGCCAGGTTTCCTCGTCTCACAACCCATCAGAGGTGTTGCAGATCAGCATCAGTATCCCTCTTCAGGAGTCTTTTTCTACCACCTGCGCTTCTCATTCCTCGAACAAAACAAAGAGGAAGTCTGCGGTCTTGGACGACGTGAACACCAATATTTCCAATTCCCAGATATCTTGGACTACTGATGATGATAAACAGGTTCATCTTCAAACATGGATATCTAATTTCTCTTCATTTGAAAATGTAGGTGATGATAATTACATTCCTACTAGCAAGGTGGGCGAGCCTTATTCAGATCCATATAGTTACCTTGACACCCAATTTAGGGTTCTTATACAAGATATTTTGGCACCTTAGAGAATCCCTTTAGAAACATAAAATATTATGTGAATCCAAGTTTACAGAAACATAAAATATTATGTGAATCCAAGTTTACGCATCTGTTAGAAATGTTGGCATGAGAGAGAGTAGCAATGGTGTTGATTATGGTGTTTTGTTTAATGTAGAAAGTGGTGCCCAACTCGATTGGGAGAAGTAAAAGATTGTATGAAAATTTGCTTTCTCTACATATATAGCAATGGATTCATGACATTCTTTGGGGCATTAGTTTCCAACTAGGACCCTAGAAATCTTAGTGAAAGAAATATTATAGATCCAATATCACCAATGGATGGGCATTAGCTACTTGAGCTCCATAATGGAGCAAAGTATTGTATATTTGAATACATAAGAGCCTATTACAAGGTCTATGTCCATGCCCTCGAGGTTCGAATAAATAGATAAAAGTTCATTCATTACATATTTTTAGTCATGGTGGAGGTTAGGTTATTAGGGGAGGGGGTTGTAAATATGAAATTACTACATACTCACTTGTCTTCAATTTTGACCTAAAATACGAGGCAAAACAGATGTGATACTCCTCCAAGATGTACTTTTTAAACTTGAACAGATGCATAATATTCTATCACATAAAGAGAAGGAAATATATTTAAACATAATGCTACAAACATCCAATTATTACATCCCTGACATGCTCCTTTTACTCAATGAGGAAATAACTAGGAAAACCTATATAAAATTGATTTGATTATAGTGGTAGGTGATTTTCTAATAGAACTTAGGGAATTATGGGTTGTTAACTTGGTACAACTAATGGTACAAGCAAATGTGTGTTATATAAATGATGAATGTTTATGTGCACCATGCTTTAATGTGTTAAGATACAAGGTTTTCATTTGTAATAAAGTCACTTTATGACTTTAGGATTTGTTAGTGTTCATTTTTTGTGTAAAGCAGTCTATCTCACATTCATAGTGGAAATGATTTTCTTAGTGAACAATGATATAAAAGAAGGTAAACTCCATTGTAATAAATCCACTAGTTATTCATTGATAATATCATATGTTGTTATTATGAGTATCCTTCTTTGAGCTTATCTATGTGACTCAACCTTATTTATGCTTTCATTATTTAATGATGTAGCTCATTTTGTAATATGACATTAGAACATGCAAGAGTTTATGAGTTCAAAGCCATATCAAGAGTCTCAGGCCTTTGAAAGACAAGGTTTCCACTCTTGCAACTCCATTAGTCCAAGAGCCATAAAATCTATGCAAGTGTGAAGACCTAGGGATTGTTTCTAACAAAGACAGATCAAGGGATCACCAACATGTCTTCTCAAACTCTAGAATACATGTTTTCAACTCTCTTAGACGATGAAAAGAGAACCATTGTAGGTGATATTGAAGATGAGACTCAATCGGAGACTACATTATACCGAAGATACAATTGTAGGAGACCAACTAAAAACAAAGGGGATACAAAATGCCATTAGTGTAAGAAAATGGGTCACATAGCCCAGAACTATAGATTTCAAGCTAATGATGTTCTCAAGGGAAATCTCAAAGACAAACCACATGTAGTAAATGTAGACATTGTTGAAGATCCACCAGATGCTAAAAATGGTGATGAACTTACTAAAGAAAGGGCATTTTATGCATTTTAAGAAGCTCACACTTTGAAGATAGGAAGGAATCTAGTGTATATATATCTCAACATAGATGGTTGCCTAGATAGTTCGGGAGTTCGTGGATCTCGAGAATAATCCCTCGTTAGGGTTTTGAGACATGCATGTGCATTTTCGTATGATAATGAGGTTATGAGACATGCATGTGGATTGCAATCCAGTGATTTAATTCGAGATATTCTTAATTCGAGAGTTCAGGGAGGTGGAATCCAGAAACTCGAACTTCAACTTGGGAGATACACCTTTATGAAGGTTACGAAGCACATTGATTGATCTCTACCTAGTTTAGGAATTATTTTCCAAAGAAGAAGCTTATGAAGAATGTTTGGTTTTGATTACTTATGTTAGTTTTTGTCTTTAGTTAGCATGTTTTGCTTTCAATATTGTAAGACTTAAGAGGGGGTGTTAGGATATATGGCTTACAATTGTAATCAAATCACTTTATGACTTTAGGATTTGTGCATGTTCAATTTTCGTGTAAAGCGGTCTATCCCATATTCATAGTGGAAATGGTTTTCTTAGTGAACAACAATATATAAGGAGGTAAACTCCGTTGTAATAAATGCACCAATTATTCATTGATAATATCTTATGTTGTTGTTGTCAATATCTTTCTTTGAGCTCAACTATGTGACTCAACCTTATCTATGCTTTCATGATTTAGTGATCTAAATCGTTTTGTAATATAATGTTCTACTTCCCACTTGACATGTTTGATAGAAAATGTAGTGAACATTGATACATAGAAGAGATAATATAACCCTTAACTTCATAAACAAATCTTCAAACTTTAGAAATACCCAAACCATTCACCATGAACAACACAAGAATATAGAGAAGTAAACCCCTAAGGTAGGGTAACACCATCCATTACTCATTATGGAAGGAATCACTCCTTGAGCCATGCTTGCTACAAAACAACACAATCCAACACACCTCCAATACATTGATACTCACGTGTATTTAAACTTTCTCATGAGTAAGGGGTAGTTGGTATAGACCTGTAGGAATAAATTAGTATGTATACTTTCTCATAAGTATTCCTATAGGTCTATGCCAACTATCCCTATTTTTTTTCCTAGAAAAAAATATTTTATATTTCGATGAGAAATATACATGTTCCATCAATTCTTTTAGAACTGTTCTGGCTTGCTCCAGGCCCTAATGATAAAGGTTTGGCCATAAAAAAACTGTTTTTGTCTATCCCAATCCTTTTTTTCTTATCCAAAAATACATCGTCTTCTCCCTATACATTAAGATCCAATGCTTGTATGAAACCAGGTGCCCARTCTTTCCATATACATTGATTTATAAAATAAATAAAWAAAGTTCAAAAAAAAAGTTCAGGAAACTTTCAATAGATACAAAACATTTTACAAATGCATTTGATATTCCCATTTTGTAGCATTTTATAGTCGAAACTTCATGGCCTCAGTTTTGACTCCGTCGTGGAACTCATAGTAACCAAAAGCTCTGAGTTGAAGTTGTAATGCTTCCTTAGATAATTCATCTGCTTTTTTGTTCAGTTCACGGAGGATGTGATTGAAAGATAACCAATGGAAGGACTGCATAATATATTTAATCTCACGTATGACGGGTGAGAGATTGATATTTTGAATTGTGATCTTATTCAGGGCCCAATCTATCACCAATTTGGAATCTCCAAAAATTTGTAGTTTCTGAATGTCCTTTTCTTTTGTTGTATTCAGGAATGTCCAAAGGTCAATGAACTTAGTCATGTTGTTGGTACCAAGTTTTGGGTCATAGCGGATGTGGATATAATGATTGTGGGAGATATGCAGAACTACCCCCACTCCACTCCTCGGTGGGTATCCCTGGCTTGCTCCATCAAAATACCCCCAAGGTATCTCATAATCAAGCGTTGGGGGGATGGGAAAACTGGGCTTTCTATTCCTCAGATCCTCTTTGTAGGTGGAAGCCAGTGATAAGGTATTCGTCGTTGTGATCTCAGGAGAGATATACTTGTCATGAAAGATAG
>SNQJ01S0018719.1:0-20740 GCA_010110895.2 Picea sitchensis
TTTGGGGCTTCTAGATGACATATGAGGGTCCTCCAACTTCGTAAGACCATAACTCTCAAACCGTGAGGAGTTATGTGACATTCCACATACCACCAGAAATGGAATGATAAGCATTATCCATATAGGATAGTTTCCCTGACAAATTCATTGTCCTTCATCTCATTATTCCACAATTAAGCATGGGTTCTCTTACTCTGCAAAGCGTCTTCCCTTGAGGGATTTCACCATAAGGGGACCACTTTGGATTTCATCCATATTTACTTCTTATCAACCATGAAAAAAAAATAATGAATCATATATACATCAAAAAATCTTGGGTCTCTTACCCAAACCTTTCTGCTACAGGGATTTCTTCAAGGGTTGACATCAATGGCAACCAACCTTAATCAACACAAAGAGTGGCCAAAGCGAAATATGTTGAATGTGAAATATTTTAAGCACCCCAACATAGCAGGACATCTTTATAATATATTTTTGGCAACATATGGGAAGTTGTCGTGGAATGATAAGGTTCCACATTACTTTGCTAGACACTTTTATGCAGATTTTTTCATGGACATGCACCTTGATTATACTAGCCTACCATCCAATTATTATGGGGTCGGTAAATGATGGGCATATGATTGAAAAGGGGAATATCCAAATTTAACATTGCAGAGGCCTCCATGACCTTTAGTATATCATCCAATAGGGGCATTTTCCTCACATTAAAAGTTGTGAGCTACATCAGATGTTGGAAAGTAGGCTAGGAATGCAATCAGGGAAAATTTGGAATCATTTTTTTATGGTGTTGATGTTGGTTTGAACCGTCAGATAGCAGAAGCCAATTCTCGAGCCAATTTTGCTTACAAAACAGATGATGAAATAGATACCATGTCAGTAGAAGATCTTAAATAATATGCAAAACAAATTCGTAATGGATGGAAGGCGTTAATTCGGAATGATGAACTGAACATCGGATTGGTATGTGTTATAGTTAGTATATTTTTTATGCATTTGAGAATATTTTTCTTGTAGTTCTAGATCTGGATACATATCATTGTATCTTTAGAAATAATTGAATTGTTATCATCTTTAATTGCAGTTTGGTCATATGTTAAATGAATCTCCAATAAATAGAGTACTTGATTCTACGAGTTTAAATTTGGATGGGTTGAACCAAGTTTTTTTTTTCTAATATCCACATATGAGCACTTTAGTTGTCCAATCTCCAATCTTTTGAATAATCAACAACATGAAATTTATGTTTTTGTATAAATGTAAACACATTGAATCCTAGATTTAGTTATTAGTTGTGTTGTTCACAGATCCCTATTCCATCTCCTACTACTTGGGCAAGCTTGTGCCAATTCTCATTGGGATATTTTGAAGAGGGTGGGAGTTCACAGGTATCATTGCATGTTGAAAAACAATTTAGTTATATATGAAAATTGCAATGTCATTTAAATTATTAATTTAAAAGGAAATTTTTTTAAACAATATATAATTTATTGAATCTTATGGAAATGTAGAGAAGAGAGTGAATGAGAGTGTGCTTGAACATAATATGGAGAAGAGAGTGTGGGAGATTGGGATTGAGCAGGATGCATCCATACCTGGGAAAGTTGTGTCTATTCATGATGATTCTTAAATGTATGTACATTGCAAATTAGTGAGTTTTAATTTTTATTTTTTTTATGTTGTGCCTTTTATATATAAGTGTTCAAGATTATTTTTGTTGAATATGCTTTTTTGTTTACTTTTTTCAAATTTTTGTTTGATCAATTTTTTAGTTTAGCATTTCCTATTCATAGGGTTACTCAACTAGTGTCTATATAGATTTTCAACGCTTTGATCAATTAGTTTGAAATATATATAACTTCTATATAATCTTATCATCATCTAAAATGGTACATTCAATATTATTTATGTTTAGATCATGATGCAGACCTAATTTTGAAATTGAGCATTTAATTATTTGAGAACAGACTATATCCCACATCAGAAAAGGGAAAGTTTCTAAATTTTCTTTGATTTCATTCCTTGCCTTCTTGTGCAAGAATGGCATAATATGGAGATTTGTGTTTTCTGCATACAACGAAGTGAATTCCTTCTTGGAGAATTTTTAAACTCTTAATTAATTTCTTACTAACGACAAAAACCAACATTTGTAGATTTACAAATAAACTATGTACGTGCATGATATCACTTATGTTTAGATCATGACAAAGGCATATTTCAAAGAGCATTTGATTATATGTAATATGAATACATCCCATGTAGAAAGATGAAATATTTAAATGGTTTTTGAAGAATAACTTAATATATGTGCATATTTTTATTTTCTGCATGTACATGAAAGATTATATGAGAACATTTATTCCACCGCAGAAAGAGGAAATACACATTTTCTAGAAGAATGGTTTTTAATATGGAGATTTGTGAACTTTCATATATATAAGTAATTTCTTGGAAGAATGGATTAATATGGAGATTTGTGAGTCCTTTAATTTGAAAGGGAATTTTAGGGAATTTGATTATATGAGAACATCTATTCCACTACAGAAGAGGAGATAAGTATTTTACTACTGAGTAAATAAGGTCACCTGGCATGAGAACTTCACCTGGAGGATTTGGGACTTTATCCACAAGGAATAAATATTTTACTGGAAGAATGGATTAATATGGATATTTGTGAACTTCTTGCATACACAACTGAATTTATTTTCAGGGTATTTTAGATCATGTATGCTTAATATGGAGAGTAACTATTTTGGAAGTTTTGGAACTTCGTGATGTAAGTTTGGTTTAAAAAAAGTGCCAAAAAAGTGTAATAAAAAGAGAGTGATAATATTAAATCTATGGAACTCTGGTTGGGTATGTTATTCTTTCTTATTACTTATTTAATATTTATTTAAATATCTTTAAAATATTTTCTAATAAATTATATATGCTAATTTGTGTTATTGATTTTTTTTTTATTGTTTTTTATTGTTACATATGTTTACATTATATTTGGTGGAAAAGATGTTTACATTATATTTGGTGGAAAAGGAGCATGTTGGAAGATAGAACTTAACTCTTTTGGTATTTATGTCATTTGTTCTTTAATCACAACTTGTCTTATTTATCTAAAATGGTATGTGTACATTTTTTTTTAAATTTTTAAATTTTAAATTCGACAAATGTTTTCTTTTGCAGGTATAAAGTGATCTATCTTAAAGCGATGGCTTAGAGTCTAGAATTTTGGAATTAAATGTTTTAATCCTATTAGTTTTTGTTATTATCCTAAAATGGTTGTGGAACCTATGTATTTGGTAGTGTAACTATGCATAATTTCATTATATATATATATGGAACTCAAAATATCAATTTATTGTTTCATCTTTGATTTATCTTATACAGGGGTGATTTTAAGAACCCCCCATAAATTTATATGTATAATAAATGGGCGAATCCCCATGATACATAGGAAAATTTGAGGGCTATTTTATCAATAATATAAAATGTATATATAATTTTTTGGCGAATATTTTAGTCAATTATATAATCTTGTAAAATATTGGATTGGTGAATCTTCTTTGAATTATAATAAAATCTTGTAAAATATTGAGTGAATCTTCAACAGAATTATAAATCTTATTAAAATATTATGAGTGGTATTTGGGTAAACAAATGGACTTCACACAACATTTCACACATCTACCTCTGATAAAATCGACAAGAAATTAATGAACACATTTTGTATAGGCCAATTACAAAATGTGTTTCAATCCTACAAATGGAGTTCACAACATTGTCAACATCCACTACTCTGCTACAATAAAGTCCCCACCCAACATCCAACATTCACTACATCTACTACAATAAAGTCAATCAACATTTCAATACATACATTATAGTTACAAATAATAGTTTTTCATAAGGCCAACGAATTATTAATCAAAAGGTGTTTCCATCTACAATGGACTTATCACAACATTTCACATCTTCTACATGGGCCAATTAACAACAAGTGTTTTCAATCTACAAATGGACTTCACATAACATTTCACCATGTCTGGTACAACAAAGTTAACCAAAATTAACAAAGAGCATTTTGCATGGGCCAATTAAAACAATTGCATAGGCTCCAATTAAAAAATGTATTTCAATCTACAAATGGACTTCATGATTCCTTTCACCACACATCTACATAATCCAATCAAATAACAAGTTTTCAATCTACAAATGGACTTCACAAAACATTTCTTTGCATCTGTTGTAGTAAAATCGACCAAAATTGACACCAACATTTTTTTCACACAACATTTCACCATGTCTACTATGGTTCTCACGTCTGCTATATAAAGTCACAAAATTGACAATAGGTGTTTCAATCTACAAATCTACCCTCTTATATACTGGATTAGATCAAATGTTGTGGTATATCAATTTCCCAGGTCTCATCTTGGTGCTCATTTTATCATTCTGAACAAGACCCTCTCCAGATGGATTATCGTTATGAGCCTCCAAATAATTATGTTCAATATCAAGTTCATTAGAGAAACTTGATATATTGTTTTCTCCCCTTCTAACACAATCTGATCGCCAAAGATATAGTGCTCTTTCATATGGAAAAAATGGAAATGTCATACTTTGTTACATATAATATTAAATATGTATCCATATGTTTGTCAAGCTTGTTCCTCATCTTTGACTTCAAAATGTGATTGCACTAAACATTCTCTCATCCTCCCATGATCCCAAAATCATGGTTTGACACAAATATGCTAATTTGAAATATTAGGATATGTTTTCTTGTAAGTATTGGCTAACACCTAAAACAGTCCATAATCTTGTTACTGCACCATGTTCTAGAGGATTCTCCAAAGCATAAAATTGATTCCACATTGTTTCAATGAAGCATGTGGCTTGTTGAAACAATTTTGATTGATCAAAATACCTTCAACTTGTTCTCCCATGTACCTCGGCCTTCTTGCAAAAAGTGGTCCACTAAAGTATTTAATTTTCCTAAAAGTCACGTTTTAAAGTAGGTTGACATTTAAATTGTTCCAATATTCAGAGTACACCACAAACATGGCCTCCAACAATACATCTCGAGGGAATCGTTCTCTTATCCCGATGACAATGACTTTGCAATTTCTATCAAATTGCGTCTCACTGAAATGACAGCATTGTGGAGGTTGTCTTGACGCAGAGTCTTTGGTGGTTCATCTTGTCTTGTCAATATAATGAAGACGTGTACTTGTACATGGTATCCTTTTTCATCGGCTTCAAATGGTGCTTCGTTATTTTCTGTAACTGTCAGTGATTGTGGTCCAGTTTGTAAAATGGTGGACTGCCGAGAGAGACTCGTATGCAATTATCCAGTAGAGGCGTATTATTACAGGTTTTCTTGCATTTGTGTGCGCAGTAATGCGTTTGTGCTGAACAGGGACGTTTCAGGGGACGTTCATTTCATCTTGCAGGAAGGAATTCCAACTGATATTCTTCTATACCGGTTAAGTGAAAGAAGGTCTTCAGATTTATCTACAGCGTCACCTACCAAGGTGCTCACTAAATAATCTTGGTACGGTCATTCAGTAGGATCCATCTTGTCAACATCCTTTAATAAGCTTGTTTCCATTTTGTAACTGCAGAGTAGGCCAGAATTTTAAACTCACAGCAGCGAAAATCGTTTTTGGGACCTCACGAAAATATGCATAAGCCTGTTGTATAAGATCTTCAACTTTTGAAACCCGATGGAAACTTGCTTACTATTTCAAATGCAAGATTCATCCTATGACCCATACAATGAATACTCAACATATCTGGTGAAGCTGATAGTTGTAGTATAACACAAAGGCCATTCCTTTGTCCTTACATTACAGATGCTCCATCCGCTCCAACCTGTAACTGCGGTATTAAAAAGGATCCATACCACACTTTCCTTCAAACTAGCCAATAACAAGTTCATAAATATTTTCAGCCATAGAATTCTCCATCATTTTATAAACCCCAAGTAGATAGGAATTCCTAATATGGTCATTAACCATATAAATACTCAATACAAATCCATGAAGTGTTATTTATCAATAAACAACCTCATCAAAGACAATGTACAAACCTAACACTTACAATCTTCTCTTTCATATCATCACTTACTTAGGCTTCGTCTTTACTGACTCCCAACCACTCGTTAAGATAATGAGAGGAGATGGAAGGGACATTTTAGGAAGAAAGATGCGTCTTCATGTAATCCGGATAATTTGTCATATGACGCCCTTTAGATAAGATTTGAAATATAGTGCTTAATATTATTGTCTTGGATAACAAATTTCTTTCCAAATAGATATGTGATGGTTCCTCCACCTGCCTCGAATTTTTTCTTACTTATTAAATATACATTATATTCATCAGCATATTCTACATGTCGACATTCCTCGGAAGATTCCATCGACAATAGATTTCTCCTCGCCATATATAAAAAATTCCTTGCACACCTTTCCTGCATGCTTCTCGATTGTATCTAACTAAATACATTAATTTCATTTAGGCGTGCCAAGTTTCCAACTATATTGCATATAAGCTGTTGGTTTTTCTCATTTTTTTGGAGGTATTGGTTTAATAAATGGAAATTTTGAGACCGATCTGGTTTGACCCTATGTCCCATTGGCCTTTTGTCTTTTTTGTGAATTGGTTGTGTTCTTTTCAATGAAATATTTTCGACATTAATACTGCCAATTTCTGGTGAAAAAACATTTATCTCACTTTGATCACCAAAGGAACATATTTCCTTATCTATTATTTGGACTAGATGCATTCTCTAGAGTTGAGATCTCTTTGGTGATGGGTTTGCTCCAAGGAACAGGAAGCCTTGGAGATGTGGATCATTGGTTGATCTTTGAAAATGTAGTGATAGATCATTTTGTCTTGATCTTTTCTTCCCACGATTAGTGTGCGGGCATCTCAATGAAATATTCCTGGTGAGTTTCCAAATTGATCTAGAGGCCAGTGGAAACTGAGAATATGTAAATTAATTAAATTCCTGCCAAGTATAGAATGTGTGGACATGGAAAACAGACCATTAAACAATACAAAGAAGAGTAAAAATTCACTTCTGAACGATTGGGAATGGGGTTTGACTGGACGAGAGAAGACAGAGAAGCATTGAGGTTTGGCTGGATGAGAGAAGTAAAAAAAAAACTAGAATTGAGTGTTGAAAATTCATTTAACTCAATATCAAAAAAGAAGAAGCAAGCTTGAATTCCAAAGGCTTACAGGAGGCTGGATCCAAGAAACAATTACGTGTTTTTGGAAATTTGATTTTAGATTCCTTATGGCATTTTATATCAAAGAGCCATTCTTGAAAATTTCTTTTAGGTGGGGAAAAAATTTATAGTGTTTATGCATATCTAAGAGGTAACTTTAGTGTGACTTACGGATGCCGCAGAATATATGGTTTCCAGTTCTCCATAAAGGAAGGTAATCTGAAGAACATTACCAAAGAAACAAAATTCCCAGGAAGGGTACTTGTAGGTCAGATAAGGGATTCAGTGAAACTGTTGTTTCTAAATAACCTAATAAAATCACCGTCCTTGGAAGCAGGAACAGTTACTGTGTCAAGCTGCCCAAGTAGCATTAGATTACTTGCATTCAGAAGGGAAAAAATAATTTTGAAAAGCTACGGGTTTTTTGCCCCATAAGTTGTTCTTTAAATTGTAGAATGTGATAATTATGAGTAAAGCTTATAGTGGATTGGACCTAGCCTATTGGTGTTTTAAAATATTAAAAAATCAAAACTAATTTTATTGGAGTTGGATTGGGAAATGTTTTGTTAAGTTGTTACAATGAAATAGTTATCTATTTGGAGAAAAAAATACTCCTAGAGAGTTCAAAGATGGATTTAGAGTGCATACCAGCCCAAACCAAAGACAATTTAAGCGGCCTTTATTATAGGAGTTATATACTCTCTGAAAGAAAATATGGATAACTATTTATTACTTGGTTGTGACTTTATAAATGACCACAATCTATATATAAGTTGCACGTTTGTGACCCCCTCACCCCAAAGGGATTTCCTGACCCACGATAATGCTTAAGAAGTTGGGAGTTTGATAAGCTCCCTGGATTAAAAAGCAGTAGAGTAAAAGCTGATTATTGTTAAAATAAGAACAAATACAGGGCAACTGAATTGGGACCAAGAGATGGAAGAAAAAATTAATCTTGAGAAGACAGAACATTCAAGACTTGCAAGAATGGAGTAGGTCCTTGTGATAATCAAAAAGGAAAACCAATGTGAAATGAAAAAATATTTTCTCTTAAATGTCATCGATGGGAACTTGTGAGCATTCAAGAGCTCAAACTGAGATTAAACTGATCTCGATGAAAGTAACTGAATCGAGTTCCCCAAAAATTCTTGATTATGCTCTAAGTTTGTGTGGAAAACCTCTACACATTTTGTTGATGTTACTTTTCCAGAGAAAACACTCATAATCGCGTTCTAAGAGATGGCATAGATGCGTAGTTGCACATGAATGCCTTTCAAACCTGAGAATGTAGATTTGTGGGTTATCAGAACTCGTGAAAATCTACAAACAAGAAGTGCATAAATGAAGTATGAAAAGTACGTATTTCTCATAGTTACCAGGGTTCACAAATACAAGTGCAGATCAGGTGCACCATTTTAGAATTCAGGTTTGTAAGGCATTCATGTGTGGGATATTATACATATTTTAAAAACTCATGTATAACATGAAAATGTAACAAACCCAGACCCTGCACTCCAAATCATGAGTATTCTTCAACGATGTCAACAATCCCACAGTCTTCTTCCCGAGGGCAGAGCAGGAAAATGTCCAAGAGATTAGGTTCATACACTCACTTAGAATGCATTGTGGTCAAGGCTCTTGCCAATACATGTCTACTGTATAATATGGTCTATAGTGAATCACATTGGTAAAAAGCTAATCTCATAGAACCAACAGAAAACCCTGTAGCAAGGAAGGCAGGGCCCTTCAACTGCAGAAAAAGATAAGACAATGATGACACCAGCTGTTCAGCTCATAACTCTCAACACCCAACCAAAGATATCCATTCATAGCAACATTGGTTCATGCATCTTGAGTGCAAGTTAAAGCAAGACCTCCAGCTATGCCAGTGAAATCCTATGCTGAATAATCCTTCTTGATAGTTACAACCAAGGTCCAAAGATGGTATGAGAAAATAGAGCAACCAAAATTCAATAGGAAGTTCAGAAACCTCTCTTTTTCACAATAAAGCCCCACACTAACGTATATTTGGCATTGGAAAACTGGTGGAAGATGGAGAAGAATAGTTATTGCATCATTTACATACAACTTTTACCTAGGTGGAATAAAAAACAGTAATTCAGCTTCAGCAGGCCTCCCCAAGAGCAACGATGTTGGTTCTCTAAGACTTCTTTGCTATTCCAATTTCTCATGTTAATATTTTTCTACCATGTTATAACCTATAAAGGCCCTTGGTGACAAAAGATAGGAACAATGGTAATACGAGTTTGTTCCGACTCCTTAACTCTCAACACCAACCCAAGATATCCATTCCCTTAGCAACCACTTGGTTCATGCATCTTTGAGTGCAAGTTCTTATTGAATACCTCCATTATGCCGGTGAAATCCTATCTTGAATAATCCCTTGATATGGACACAACCAAAGGTCAAAGGAATGGTGTGAGCAAATCGGCTTAACCAAAATTCAAGATGGGAAAAACGGGATATTACTATGGGAAACAAAAAGAACAGAATATTCTTTTGATGGTAATTCCTCTCCAGAAGTTAATACAGAGTCCTGCACTCCTCAATAGGTATAGTACTTAAGGATTTGGTTCTATTGAGGAGTGCAGCATTAATGGTGAAGATAGTGAAATAATGCTGGAAATGTGCAAAACTACTCCAATTTTATCATCAGGCCCCGGTGAAATGGAAGAGCCAAAGGAAGACTCAGCAGAGGGGACTATTGCAATAGAAAGAAGAAAATACTATGAAACTAGTAGGAACTCAGAAGGTGCTAGTGAAGGTTTCTCTATCCATTCTCAAGCAACTACTGTAAGCATGGATAAACGTGGGATGATTTTACTATAAACTATAGACATGGTAGAAATCCTCAAAAGATAGGGATCTGGAATGCAGAGAATGCAATACTGCTCCTTAGAAAGCAGGAGAAATTTGAAGCGGGGATAGTATATCAGGAGTTATGATACCATATTGATTACCTCTGACATGATGTAGGAGGTCAAAATGGGTTGAATATGAATAAAGACAAGGATGATATCAATTCCATGAGGATCATCGGAGGCCTCTAGAACCAACTTGATACATTTCAAAATGTAGAATTCTTGGTGAAAAAGAGGATTTTCCAGAATTTACCTATCTCGAGGACTGGAAACCGGAAAGCGTTATTTGTGGTAGGGGAGGTATAAAAGGGACCCTTAGGTATGATATGATTCCAAAGATTTCATTATGATTTATCATAGAACATATGGCATTATTGAAGACAAAATACAAGAGCACCCTGTTCAAAGTGGGGTGGGGAACAACAAGGGATGTGTTACATTGTAATCTTGCTTGTATACCGTGGAGGAAAAAGATGGATGGCTTTAGGCATGCGGGAACATTCTGAACTAGAGAAAAGAGACAAACAAGAGGGACTTGGTGGACACAAAATATAGGATATAGTTAATTTACAGCAAGCAAAGGTACATGCGAAGGGTGTTACTGTAGGGGGAGACAGCCAAAGGAAGTAGTGAACACTTCTTGGAAATGAAAAAGAGGTTGGAAATAAAGACCAAGGAAAGCCAAGTGAAATATATGTTCCATGCACAGGGGCCTCCGATTCTGATGTTAAGGAGCCAAATAATGGTCATTCAGGCTTTTTTTGACAACGAATTTGTGCAAGTTGTACATCAAGTTGCAAACAAGGTTGGGAAAGAAGAGGGATATGACAAGTGGTGTGACTATAACAAGACATTTGATAAAGATGATGCAGGAGGATATAACTTTGTGTTATGAACAAAATAATAGTATTGAGATGCTTGATGCCAAAGAAAATCATTCTACCTATGGACTCGAACATTGAGACAAAGGAAGGATGAACTAGAGTGGTAGGTTCACACATTGATAGAGCATCACATATATGTAATAGTCAAAGAGAGCACCATTTGTGAGGGGAATGCATGGAACCAGTGACGGTGGCATCACAGGCGATTAGATCAAGAATGCGGTGTGGCTAGTCTTGTGAAAAATGTTACTCTACAGAGAGATGGGATCTTATGCTTGTTCTTGATATTTGTGACATTGAAAGGAGGTTCAAATCAAACAGGATGAGATTTCATAGGTACCTTCTAATATTGGTTATATGAGGCCCACAAAGCATTCACAGGTCATTATCTTCAGCAGCAGAATGTCCAGAATTTTGTATGGAAACGAGAGCTAGAAGTGCATGAGATGCATGGTGGCTTCTTAGGAGCCAAATTATAATATGACGGTACCTCCAAATATGAAAAGTATGATGGAAGCAATGATTCAGCAGAAAGACATGCTTTTGACTTAAATGAATCTATTGAACTGGATGAAGCAGATCAACATGAGCAGTGATATCCACACCAACATCTAGTCTATTAGTTATGCTTTGCACAAGTGCTTATGTTCCCCTTACTGTATCTTCCACTGGCTTAGAAATGCCAATTGCTGTGGTTGCTAGGTAAAAGGGACCTTTCATTCCCCCATTAAATCCAGTGCAAAGCAGGGAACTAGGTTGGAAGGGATCTGTAGGCAACAGTGATTTTTTAGGCCAAACGAACCTGAAATAACAACCATTATGAGAATCTTCCAGGACATTCCTGACCAACAATTTATGAGAGCTAAGAAGTTAGAAATGAAATTGTTCAAAACCAGATGTGGAATGTTCCCCCTATAGAGGGAATCTCCCAAAGGCTAGAATTAGATAGTTTCTTTGATAGAGTCAATCTCAATACTTGTCTGTGGCATGTGGTGAAATTCATAGGAATATTGAATGGAAGTCATGTGCCAAAATAAAAGATTGGCATGGTGTTGTATCTCCAATTTATATCATTGTGCATATGTTCCCCACACATAAGGGGCAGGTCACTACCCACCTGGATTCCTGAGAGAAAACATAACCTAGGCCCTAGTGGTACATGGGATTGGATCCTATTACCCGACAGAGATGAACTGTCTTTCAAATTGAGCATATGATTTAAATATACCTTAATAACAAAATACCTTATAGAAAGCCGGGGTCTTGAATATAAAATATGAGTCACTTCTTTGATGCACCTCAATTTCTAGAAATTAAGGACACTTTCTAGAAATTAAGGACAATTTCTTCATAAGCAGGGAGGAAACAACATATGTAACAATAATAGTATAATTTTGTAATTATTCAGGTATGGGAATTGGGTATCTAATTTTTAATATCTCAAGCAACAAAAATTAGTAAGGTAGTTACAATTTTGTTATTACTTTAATATTCTTAGGCAACCTGAGGCAGCTCAATTTTGCATATAAAGAACCTTCAAGTCCGATATGAGGAAGGAATGAAGTGTTATCATAATATTCATTATGATATTTGTCTATTTGTCTGGTGCATTCTTGACTGCTTGTTTTCCTCATCATTAAGGTCCCCGGATCCTTATCATAAAAGGGACCAAATTAGGGTTCAAAGACATCTTTTACATAGTCTGAGGTCATCAACCCCTAGGGTGGTTGAGCCTATTTAGGGGTGATTGATGAATATGCTCCACCTTTGCACATTTGGTCTTCTAGTAGACTTGGCACTTTCCAATTTCCCATGTCTACTAGAACATGAAGAGGGGCACAACTCAATACCAAAGTGAGTAGATGTGAGATATATCTATTAAACATTTCAAAGAGGAATCCAAAATTGGTATGCCAATGACCTTACCTATTCATAATAATAAGTGAAAGAGAATTTACATGGACTTTGTGACATGTTTACCTCAGACAACCAGACAAACTGATCAGATTTTAGTGGCAGATGTCAGTATGAGATGGCTGGGTTATCCTGTATGGAAGCGAGAAAGTATATTACTAAAGTGATGACTTAGGTATTTCAGGTATGACCTTCCTGAAGATATTTTGAGTGTGGAGATGTTAAATTTATAGGAAATTTTCAGAAGGACTAGTTTAAGTATTTGTGTGCATAATTAGCCTTCGACGGTGACAACTACTCCTAGATACATGTGCAAATGGAAAGAGTTATAGAGCAATTGTTTTGTTAAGTTTCTCATGTGGTTGGTAAGAAAACTTTGAAGAAAGGCTTCCATTTGTGGAATTGTCTTACCATAATAGTAGGCATGCACCAGTATATGTGACTCCTTTCAAAGCCATGTTACATCTCGATTGTCATGATCTCACTTCCTTTAATACTAGGAGATTGCAACAACTTTTACTCTCATTATATTTTTATGGGAAATTTCAGGGAGGAGTTTTTGGGAGAGAAGCATCAAGGGGGGATCCAACAACCCTTGATTTTGTTGATAAAATAATTCTCCTCCAACAAGGCCAGATTACAGAGTTCGCAAATACAAGTGCAGATCAGGTGCAGTATTTTAGAATTCAGGTTTGTCTGTTCATGGGTGGGATATTATACATATTTTAAAACCTCATGTATAACATGAAAAATGCAACAAACCCAGACCCTACACTCAAAATCTCCAGTATTCTTCACTGATGTCAACAATCCCCCGGTCTTGCTTCCAAAAGGCAAAGAAAAAATATCAAGATTACGTTCTGCTACTGCATAGGAATCTGCGTGGTCAAGGCTCTTGCCAATACATGTCTACTGTATGACGATTTATAGTGCACATTGGGTAAAGAAGCTAATCTCCTGAGGAACCAACGATACAGCAGAAGGTCTTCAAGTATGACAAAGATAAGACAATGATGACGCATTCTGATCGCGCTCTAACGCAACCAGATATCCATTCATAGAAATCTTGGTTCATGCATCTTGATTACAAGTTAACAAGACCTCCGGCCTATGCCGGTGAATTCCCTATGCTGGAATAATCCTTCTTGATGGATTCTGACCCAGCGAGGTCAAAAGATGGTATGAGCAAATAGAGCAACCAAAATACAAGAGGAAGTTCAGAAACCTCTCCTTTCACAATAAAGCCCCACACTCACGTATATTTGGCATTTGCAAACTGGTGGAAGATGGAGAAGAATAGTTACTGCATCATTTACATACAACTTTACCTAAGTGGAATAAAAAACAGTAATTCTTCTTCAGCAGGCCTCCCCAAGAGAAACAACTTTTAGAATTGAATCTCGAGATCATGTATAGTCATGGCCCATTGATTCCCATGGATTTAGGATTGAAAAATTTGAAGTGAAGACCAAGTCTCAATGGAAATGCTGCAAGGATGTAGATGAATTGAATGGATGTAAAATTAATATGAAAAGGCACAAGAAAGGACAAAATTGGATGAGGATTGCACTACACTTTAAGGTCTTTCCAGATTAGTGACAAGGTATATCTAAGGGTAAAATACGATAGGAATATTTCTTCTGGTTGATGCATTAAATTTCCTTCCTACGGGGTATTACTTGGTCGATTCGTCGCAAAATAACTACCATACAAATAGAACTAAATTCTCATGCGAAAAACACATCCTGCATTTCACATTATCTATGTAAAGAAAGCATAAACCAAATTTGATAATATTCCACCTAGTTGTGTGAATGTAAACTTGTAAAGGGTACCTTATCCTATTTCAATCATGGAGGAGAAATGAAAAGCAGAAACAAGATATGATAATAAGATGAAAGACCTCTGCCGTGAGTCCTGGATCCCTTAGTGAGCCCTCCTCTGCGAGTTCTCTCCCTCTTGGCAATGAAAAACAGAAACAAGATATGATAATAAGATACAGAAAAAAGACTACCGCTGTGGTCGATCCTTAGCGCGGAGCCTCCTCTGCGAGTTCTCCTCTGCGAGCGTGGTCCTACTCCTCCTCTACGAGCAGGGTCCTCCTCTGCGAGCGGGGTCTTGGATTAACAAAATATGGTCACTGCAGTCTGCCAACTGGTGCCTGGGCCGAACCTGGGAGTAACCCCTTACCAACCAGAAGAAAGTCCAAGAGTAAATACTAAACCCGTAAACCTCAAGGCCCAAAGGGGAAATAAGAAGTAACAGAAGAACGAAGATGTAAACTAGGGAATGTATTTCAGATACCATATAATTTATACCATGTGGGAGGGCCAAAAATCTCCAGTGCCCACTGCCCATACCACAAAATCGGGGGCGAAATTAAACCATAAATCCTGATTTTACTGCCCATATCACAAAATCAGGGGCGAAATTAAACCATAAATCCCGATTTTACTGCCCATACCACAAAATCGGGGGCGAAATTTGGCTAATGGAAGCTTGTTCCCCCAAATTTCGGGGGCTAAATATAATTTGTTTTCCTCTATCCCTCCTAAAAACATGGGCTAACCTTGTACACGATTTTTACCTTAAAATAAATTACGGGCTAATAAAATAAGTTTAAAAAAATCACTCTAATACAAAAAATTCATCCAATAAAAAATTAGAGGCCCCTTAATTTCGCCCATGGGCGAAATTTCGCCCCTAAAATCATCTATGATCTTATATTGTTTATGATGGTGAAATATACATGGATGATTTTAAGGATCGAAATTCATATTAAAATGTAGAAACATGGACTAATATTACTAGTCCTTAATATGCAAAATGTAAAATGTTTGGCGATAGTTTTGTAAAAATATTCAAATTTCTAAGGATTTTATATAATTTCTATAAAAGTTTGGCGATTTTTGAGGAAAAATAATTTTATTCCATTTATATTGTTTATTGAGACATACATTGTTTATTGTTCATTTATAAACAGTCAAGTAGCTTATAATTTCAATTTTTATGATGGTGAAAGGATAATTTATATTTTATGATACTATGTTGAAATTAAAAATGTTTTATTTCATTTTATTTATAAACATCATTGTATAGTCAAGTACAACTTATAATTTCAATTTTGTTTGATTTGGAAATATGGTTGAAAAGTCAAACATATCATCAAATTATAGCTTCTAAAACTTATAATTTCAATTTTGTTTTATTTGCAAATATGGTTAAAAATAGTCAAACAAATCATCAAATTATAGTTTCTACAACTTATAATTTCAATTTTGTTTGTTTTGCAAATATGGTTGAAAATAGTCAAAAAAATCACCAAATTATAGTTTCTTTTCTATAAATCATCAAATTATAGTTTATGTTCTATTTGTAGATATTTTTATAAGTTGAAGGGTTCATAGGGTATATAGGGTTGAAGGGTTCTAGATATTTAAATTTTTGATAGTCATGAGCATTGACAATTTTCATTGGGTGATATGGATTTTATTCCATTCCATTCAAGTGATAATCAATTACAACTTATAATTTCAATTTTGTTTGATTTGTAAATATGGTTGAATAGTCAAACATATCATCAAATTATAGTTTATTTTCTATTTGTACTATTTGTAGATATTTTTATAAGTTGAAGGGTTCATAGGGTTTATAGTGTGAAGGCTCGTAGATATAAATATTTGATAGTCGTGAGTATTGATAATTGTGGATTTTTCATTGGGTGATATGGATTTTATTCCATTCCATTCAAGTGATAATCAATTGACGTTAACAATGTTTTTGTAAATTTAAGCATATTGATCATCGCATCAATCTAGGCCCCTCCCTTATTTTGATAGGGCATAGACTCCTATCAATCCAAAACTTAGTAAAAACCCTGAACTAAAATTGAAAATTCACAATGAAATGACAGTCCAACACTAAACTGGTTATGTTCATCCTTGGTTTCTTTATTGAAAATTCACAATTAAATGACAATCCAACACTAAACTAGTTATGTTCATCCTTGGTTTCTTTTCGATATTTCAATATATTTATTCAAGAAAATGTGAAATACAAATATACTTTGAAATAAAAATGTGAAATAATAACATCATCTAACCTTTTCTAATATGTAAAATTAGAATATTCTTTAATATAAGTAAGTGATTTTCATTAAAATGTATATTGATATAAATTGTTTATGTACTGAAAAGGGAAGCAAAGGGTTGATGGATTATCAATCCTTTGCACATTGAAAGTATTCACTAGTGACATTAATATGACACGTATGAGTGTTGTTCAATATCACTAAATAACTTTCTATTCAAAAATTTGCAGGGATAGCAACGCACCATCCACAATACAAGGTCAACATTGAATAAACTTCCAACTTTGTTATCATGTCACAAATCACATTCTTTTTCAACTTATTTTATTTCAATATGTTAGCGTCGGAAGTCACTCCTGGATTGCTTGCAGGAGCAGAGCCCGACACCCATCAGTTTTTATGTCATGATTTTATAATTGGGGGTGGTCAAATGGCAATAGACCCAGGAAAGCAACATTGACTCAAGAACCAAGTTCTGGTATGTAGAAAGCAAGGGAGGTCTTGATCCAACTTCCGTCAGTAAGTAGATTAAAGGGTGGTAGATGGAAGACTTGTGAGAAGGGTGAGAAAGACTGCCTTGGGCAACCGGCCTTCGGAAGCTTGAGGAAGAAAAACTCAGAAGCCAAGATCCTCTTGGTCCAGAGTTTCAAGGAGTTGAAGGGTGACTCGACTGGATCCTCCAATTCCAAGCCATTCCAGCGCTAAGAGAACACAAGAACTGATTAGAAACACTGCGACTGTTGCAGTGATCCAACCTACATCATCCTACAACAACGCAACTCGACTGGATCCTCCAATTCCATGTTGTTCTAACACAGTAAACAAAGAGATTGAAAAAGAGGTTGACATCCATAAAGTAAGAAGTCTCAAATGCCTTATACATTAACCAGAGCGACCAACGCTTAATCAAAATTACAGAGCGGGATCCTAGCTCAACCATCGACACTTACAGAAATGGAAAAAACACCTACATATACTCAAAAACAACCACAACAGCAAAAACAAGACGATGCATTAAAGAATTGTGTCTGCATGGCTTCTGACAGCCCGCCCATGCAGACTCAGGATGATCATGCGCCTATGACAAATTCCATCAGATTTTAGATTGTCCTTCTACAGGTGAGTCGACGTGAATTAGTCCTTTACCGTACCTTCCTTTTATGGCGGAGTTGATGTTCAACCACCAACAACTGTCACAATAACTTCTTTTTGGGATCGGGGACGACCTCGGTCAACTCTGTCTTCTGGGACGTGGAGGTCTCCTAATGGTGCCACCTGGATCAGCCGAACGGTCTTTCTTTAGACGCTACTTCGTTGGACTGTTGTGAGGGACCCCTATGGCTGATGTGGACGAGGGTGTGACGGGGGTTAAACCCATGAACACTGTGGAGGTGACGGAGAAGAAACGGGAGCTATGACATCAGCTGAGGAATGCCACGCGGTTTGAATAGGATAGAGGAGGAAGGAGCATGGAGTGTGGGAGTACAGGAGGAGGTGACTGGGAGTGAGAGGGACACATGGCATGAGATGAGAGGATGATGAGTTGAGGCGGTGTCATGTGGATGGAGTGAGGGAATTTGGAAAAATGACAGGGGAAGAGGGAGGCAGTAGGTGGAGAACATGTGGAAATGGGGAGGACGATACCAAAGGTGGCACGACAGGCAAGGGACCCCACAATAATAACACACCATTCTGGACCCCCCTCTCTTTCATTAAAGATAGGATGGCAAAGGGGGGTCGGAAAGGCCTGAGCATCGTTGATCTAGGTGCTCCAATCCTGACCTTTGAAGAGTTGCATGTTTGATTCCAGACCCCCCCCCTCTTATTAAAGGAAGAAAGGAAAGGGGGGTCCGGAATGAAGCCTCAGCCACTGATTTAGGCACCCAGATCCTGACCTTTTAAGAGTTGCGCACTCGATTCTGGACCCCCCCCCTCCACTTAAAGGTAGAATGGCGGGGGGGCTCCGGAATCCGCTCCTGACTGTAGATATGAGAACGCAGATCCTGGACTCCCAGATCCATGCCCCCTTTAAGTCCAATGTGCTCGAGTTTCATCGATGGATGGATGGCTGAGGTGACTTCAGCGCTTTCACTATGAAAGTCCTGAAAGGCCCCACCTGTGGCTCAGATCTTGTGCCGTGTGTCCTTCAGATGGACGGTTGAGATGGCTTTGTCATTAAAAAGGGGGATACCTCCATTCGTAGGCTCGCTTAACATGACCTGGCGCTAGAACTATGGGCTTGGCTTCGAAGAGCTCTTATCGACATTTCGGGGTTCAGGGTTTCGGTATGTAAAATGACGAGGAGCTCTTACCCCTAAAATCCCCGAATGTCGACATGACATGATCACGCACCACGTGTCCTTTTGGATGGATGATCGAGATCCTTCATGAATGTATATGGGCGCTACCCTTCGTGATAAATCCCGGGAAACTTGACAGCCCCAAAAACCCGATGACCATCGATCTGCTTCGTCAATTGATCCTTGTCGTTGAAATCAGACTACTCGCTCGCTTGATTTTTAGCCTGAAATGGGGCTTTACGTGCTACGCTTGGGCGTTCTTCATGCAACCTACAGACCTGGATGCTCTCGAGCCCAATACAAGAATTGTCGCTAACATTAGGCTCCATGGGGGATAGAGTCATCCCTATGATGCTCTAAGAACTCATTCTGCAGCTTAAGTGCCTTGTTGTTGGGCTATGGAGTCAAGCTCAAAACATCCCGTTGTTGAAAATACAAGTCGAAAAATAAAAGCAACAAAATAAAAATACATGCTCAAAGGAGCTTATTTATATACAATCCTAAACTAATAAAACACTTTACGTGGGGCTAGGTGAAAGCAGACTTCCACCATAGCCAATCAAGCAACTTCCTGGATAGAAGCTCCTTCCTTCTGTCGATGATCACCAGCAGATAGTGTAACCGTGACAGCAGAACGACTATACTCTTCAACTTCTCCTCACAGACTGAGGTTGATATGAAATAGGGTGGCTCCAAGGCATAAAGGACATGCCACTCCATGTATTCTCTGACAGGATCATAGAATGAGTAGCAAACACTGTGAAAAGGGTAGCAGCAGGCCTTCTCTGCTCCACAGCTACTCCTGCAGGGCTGAAATTCATGAGTCTGCATAGGTGAATGGGCGGGCTCCGGGAAGGAAGTCACCTGTTCCACTGGTTCTTTCTGCTCTTCTTCTTGGCTCTCCCCCATGTCTGATTCATATTCATCATAAATAGGGACCATGGGGTGGTTATGCTTGCTGACTGGCTCTTCAGCATATTTATAGTGATCAAATGTAGGATAAGATTGTTGCTCATCATCACTATAATATACATCAAAAAGGGGGTGTCCTTCATTGATATGATCCTCCTCCAGAACAGTGATCCCGTAAAAAATTTATGTTTTAGGGATAGTGGGACCTGCTGGTTCTGGTTGCTCATACATAATATTTTTCTCTTTAATCCCAGGTAAAAATATATCATGAGAAACCCCCTGGAGGAAAAGAGAAGAATCCTCTTCCACAACTAACCCCTCTTTTAAAAAGAAAGGGTCTTCGTCATCATGAGCAGAGCTGCTAGGAACATCTGCTTCTACCCGATATCCTGGTGAGTCATCTACCATGGACCACATTTGCTCTATAAACTCACAATTTCCACAAGAGGCATGTTGATCGTTATGAATATCTAAAAGAATAGAGGCATATGATATAATGTCAGATGCTTCCGTTCTAGGGCTAACA
>SNQJ01S0018719.1:36838-58805 GCA_010110895.2 Picea sitchensis
CCACTGCTATTGTCGCGACCACAACAATTCAACCAGAAGAACCAACAGATCCTGAAGAGGGGGAGCACCTTTTTCATTCACAGATGTGGGTGAAGGGGACCCCTCAAAAGAACCTCATCTCAGTAGAGGTCGTCAAACAGTTGGGATTGTCGACAACACCACACCTGCAACCATACAACATCGGGTGGCTTTGCCAAGGAAGAGATCTTCATGTCAGCCACCAATGTCGATTGTCATATGGAATCCAACCCTTCAAGGATGAGGTATTATGTGATGTTGTCCCACTAGATGTCTATGATGTTCTCTTGGACCAACCATATATGTGGAAGCGCCATGTTGTTTATGAGTCTCAACCCCACAGTGTCATTGTTTCTCTGGGGGGTCATCTCTACAGAATACCAGAGGTAGTTCCGACTACTATTCCACCTAAAAAGTGTCGCAAGGTAGTATCTCATACTGCAAAATTCAGCTTCTTCACAATTTGTTCAAAAGGGGAACAGAAGGACATTGGAACCACTATAACCTTACCCCAAGCACCTTCTATCCAACAGAAGAAGGTCGACAAGGTTGCAAAAAAGTGCAAAGATTCCTTCTGCACACCATCCTCTCATGTAGCCCAACATGTTGAATAGCCTCAGCCTCAACAGGTTTGTGATAGACTTACACAAACTGAGCAGCGCGACGTCTCCAGCAAGGCAAGCAACTCACCAAGATGCAGTTTCAGCAAACGCTTTTCCCTCTCCCCCGGGAACTCAACGCAATGGAGACAATTTCTTCCTAAGGAGGGAGTATTGATCTAGGTGGATAACGGTGGCCACTCACCTTTTTTGGCTGGCTTAAAATAATTTTCTGGCAATTTTGGCAATTTACTATTTTTAGCAGTTTTTAACTTCTGGGGCCATTTTGAGGGCCCAAATGAAGGTTTTTATAGATAGAGGTTCTCAATGATATCTGAATTCATTATTGAGCCCCCAAAATGAATATCATTGATGATACCTTTCCAACGAGCTATCACATGCCTAAAACAGAGATCGTATGCAAAAGTTACGACCCCGGGAAGTTGATGTACTCACTTACCCAAACGGGGCCCACATGAATTTTGGCGCTTCATCTCCTAGGATTAGGTTTTTGGATGTATAGGGTTTTGGGAATTCCTGTTTATTGTAAAAAATCCTTCAAAGCCTCATTGTAATCATCTTCTTGCAAATGCGAGTAGCCGTCACATCTCTTCTGAAAGATAAGCTGCCACCATTCTATCGAGTCTTTCACTCTGTATTTTACAGTCTCTGTACATTTATTTCATTAATAGAAATTGTGTATTACTATATATCTGTGTTTATGGTTGCATCTCTGATATATTTCTGTTATATTATTGAATATCTACAATATCTCTGTGCATTTCTTTATTATATTTTCGATCTCATTTCGTGTCGAAAATAATCCGGATCAATAGAACCTGTGTACAACATGTTGTTGCTGCAATATACTCTGCCTCAGTTGTAGATAAGGATATTGATGATTTTGTCTTGTTTAACCATGATACTAAACACTCACCCAAGTAGAAAGTTACTCCACTGGTGCTTTGTCGGCCATCAATACAACCTGCCCAATCTGCATCTGTGTAGGAAATAAGTGATAGATCCTTTCATTTTGGATACCATAATATAAACTCTTTTATTCCCTTGAGATATATGAAAATCCTCTTCACTGCTAATACATGTGATTCATTTAGTGTTGCTTGAAATCATGCTACATGTCCAACTTCCTGCATTACATCTGGTCTGGATGTTGTCACATATAGTAGGCTACCAATCATTGACCTGTATTGCCTCTAATATGTAAAGTTTGAATCATCATCTTTGCTCAACTTGCAACTAGTTTGCATGGGAGTGATAACCGGTTTGCAATATTCCATTCCGATCCTCTTTAGCATTTCTCTGATATAATTGGTTTGAGAAATAAAAATTCCTTGGTTTCTTTGACGTATCTGAAGTCCCAGAAAAAAGAATAGTTCTCAAAGTAATGACATTTCAAATTCATTTTGCATATCATTTGCAAATGTATGGCTTAACCTGTCATCATCACTACCAAAAATAATTTCATCAACATAAACTTCAATTAATAAAATACTATCTTGACTTACCTTGATGTAGAGGTTTATGTGTGCACTTCCTTTTTTGAACCCTGTCTGTTGTAGATATTTATCTAGTCTATAGTACCATGCTCTAGGAGCCTATTTTAGACCACACAAGGCCTTCTTTAATTTACACACATAATCTGTGTTCTCTGACAACTGAAATCCTTCTGGTTGTTCAATGTAGACTTCTTATTCAAGTTCCCCATTCAGAAACGCTTATTTTACGTCCATCTGATACACTTTAATATTTTTGGAGCATGCATAATCTAAAAGCAATCAAATTGCTTCTATTATGACTACTGGGGCAAATGTTTCTTCAAATTTGATTCCTTCAACCTGTGCATATCCTTTACATACCAATCTAGCTTTGTTCCTTGTAACCTGTCCATCATCATTCAATTTATTCATGTATACCCACTTTGTGCCGATCACATTCTTATCATTTGGTCTTGGAACCAATTCCCAAGTGTCATTTTTCTCTATTTGATCTAATTCTTCATCCATGGCCTTATTCCAAAATTCATCATTGTTGGCCTCTTCAAAACAGGTTGGTTCAATCGTAGATGAGAGTGTTAGGTGTGTTTGTTCTGGTGAATGGTTTCTTCTTCTAGTCTCAACTCTTGCATCTTTGTTTCCGACAATCTGATCTGAAGGGTGATTCTTCTATACTCGTCTTTTAGGTGTCTTTGGAGGTACTTGTTGAACTTTCTCTTCTGCTTCTATCAAATCCTCTTCATCTTCTAATTTTTCATCTTTTTTTCTTCTTTGTAAAGTTGTTCCATTGATTCATTTTCTTCTTCCTTTAATTCTTGTCTACCTGTTTCATCAATTGTTACGTTGATGCTTTCCATGACTTTGTTCAATATCAGGTTGTAACACTTGTATGCTTTCCTTGTACTTCAGTAACCAACAATTAATCATTTGTCCACACGAGAGTCAAACTTTCCCATTCTTCCATCTTCTATTTTGATTTAGCATTTTCTTCCAAAAACTCTGAAGTGCTTCACATTTGTTGATCTTCCTTTCCATAGCTTGTAGGGAGTTTTGTCAGTGTTGTTTCTGAGCATTACTTTGTTTTGAATGTGAACTGTTGTATTCACTACCTGTGTCCAAAAAATATCTTTCAATTTGGAATCCATCAGCATTGTTCGAGCCATTTCTTGTATTGTCATGTTCTTTCTTTCAACAACTCCATTATGTTGAGGTGTCCTAACAACAAAGAATTGCCTTTTTATTCCATTACTGTTGCAGTAGTCCATAAATTCCTTTGAAATTAACTCTCCTCCATTATCAGATATCAAGCATTTTATTTTTTAATCCATTTCATTTTCAACCATTTCCTTGTAGATCTTAAAGTTTTCAAAAGCTTCTGACTTATTCTTGAGAAAGAAAACTAAAGTCATTTTTGTATAATCATCAACTAATAACATAAATTATTTCTCACCTTTTAAACACTTTGTTGTATTTGGTCCAACTAGATCAGTATGCACAATTTCCAATGGCCTTGTCGTTGAATATTCCTTTTGTTTGAATCTGGTTTTTGTTTGCTTTCCTTGTTGACAATGCTTGCATAAAGTGTTGGTTGGTTTCGTGATCTAGGGAATTTCTTTGACTGATTCTCTTTTTGTAGTGACCATACTTAATTAAATCCAAACTTTCGTACAATTAAACATATAATTCCTTTCTCATACATAAATAATTCATTCACCATCATATAAGCATAAATATTCAGCAGAAATTAAAATCTATCCACAGCATGAAAATAACTCAGCAAATTCATAATTAAAATACCTCCTTCTGATGCTAATTCTCGTTGCTCTGGTTGTCCTTTCCCTGCTTCCTTTCCCAGCCTGATGCACTGACCCAACTCTGCCCAAACTGACTAACCTCCCAGCCAGCTAGGAGCATCTTGTCCGACTCCCTAGCTCCAGGAAACCGAAAGGAATCCTGGCCCTCGTGCCCAAAACCCCCAACAACCCAGTGCCCCCTGCAATGATTCACCCAAAAACCTAAAAACCAAACTGCTCAAACCAGCCAATATCCCACAGAAAAATATGCCACAGAAATACCCTCCTGCCCTCCAAATGCTCCCTCAAAATGCTTCCTCCCCAAAAATAATCCTCCCCCCATTTCCCGTAGGACTCTTCCGTCATATCCCCCCTTCACTGACTCTCCTCCCCTTCATTAATTTCCTTATATCCTCCTTTATTACCTTATCCCCCTTCTTTTTTATTTATTATCCCTTATCTCCTACTTTATTACCTTATCCTTAATTTAATACTTGCATACGTAAGTATTTAATAAAATAAATTAAAATTATTAAGCCTTTAATTCATTACTCAAATATTTAGTGAGTCAATTAATTAATTAATTAATCATCAACAATTATGAACAATTAATTATTAATTAATATTGATAGAAATAATTATTGTTTAACTTCAAAACATATTAGGGGCCGGTTAAGATTATCTAATTTGTAATAAACCTTAGCTATTTAACTCGAGTTGTTACATACACCCACCCTTACAGGCTTTCACTAGAAGTTAAGGTATCTCCTTGATACAAAGATGAAAGAAACATAGTTCACATTCATGACAATTAACCGACACTATTAGTAGTGACCAAGAAAACTCATACATACTAGTGTACATGAGAAATGCATGTGTGTGGTACATACAAGTCTAGTGCATGTACTAATAATCAATAACTATCACTTATATAGTAATTTTATGTGTATACATCAAATCCAATCAACAAGACTATTCTTTATAAAGACTTGTAATAAACCAATTAAATGTTTGTGAAATCCTTTAATTACAATTATCTAGTTGTAGATTTTATTTGAACAACTTCGTTTTAGTTCTGTGGTGCGAATATTCGCATTTTTCTTCATATGTAATTATGAATATTCGTATATTCATATATTAAGGAAAATGATAAATTCCACCATAAGACAAATCTCCCCCATACTTTCTCAACTATTTCTGCTCATCCTTCCTCCATAACCTTCCATCTCCATTCGTATCCTTCCTCTTGGACTATGTGGGCGTCAGCTTATATTGACCTAACTCGAATAGAACCCGTCAGTGGAAGTGTCACTATCGACCAAACTTCCCTAGGTGGGAGTAGTCATCATCACATGTCTAGAGGAACGTGAGCTAACACCGTCCTACATGACTTAGGGTTTGGAGGGATGCGATGATAAATGCCTCCCACCCCTCTAATAATCATAACTGGGATTCCTTCAGTGAATGGGCTCCCGGTTCTTTGGGGGTTTGAGCCTGAGGGCGATTCCCCTTCGGTTTCACGGAGCTAGGGAGCAGAACAGGGTTATATAGTTGGGTGGTTAGTCGGTTTTGGGAGGGTTTGGTTAGTGCATCAGGTTGGACAAGGCGGTAGGGAAAGGACAACCAGAGCAGTGGTAATTAGCATCAAGGAGGTATTTTAATTATGAACTTGCTGAGTTATTTTCATGCTATAGATAAATTTTTAATTTTTGATTTGGAATATTTATGCTTATATGATGGTGAATGAATTATTTATGTATGAGAAGAATTGCCATTTTAATTGTCGCACATATTAGTGCCAGGAATTGGTTCCAAGACCAAAGGAACACTTTGGGTTACATTACGCATATTTTCCTTTAAAGATTTTTTCTTAATTTGACGTCTAATACTTCCAAATTTCTAATGATCCTGTTTTTTTCTTGTAGTTGTTCTTTGAGTGCTTCTTCAATTCTTTTATCTTCTTCTATTTGAACCTAGATTTATGATGTTCTAGTTCTTGAGTGTCTTCCCATTTCTTGTCTAGTTCCTCTTGTAGTTTCTTGTTTTTCTTCTTTTCTCTTGAGAGTAACTTCTATGGCACACATGTTATTCTGGGTAGTCAACTTATTCCTCTTCATATTCTTATTGACCTCTTCATATTCTTCTTTATTAAGGGTCTTCTACTTCCATGAATAGAACTCTTTCTATCTCAGCATCCTTTGGCTTCATCTTCGCTTGATGATGAGTTGTCTTATTTGGTGCATAAACTTTTTCTTGAAAGCTTTGCTCTAGTTGTTTTGACATTATATGTTTTTGTTTTCTATTTTGAGTATGTATCATTTCTCTTTTTTCTTATGAGGGACATTTGTTAGCAAAATGACCAATACCATCACAATTAAAAAAAAATTAAAAGAGCCCCACCTCTATACTACATCAGTTCTCTTGTTCAAATATTAGAATAAAGTTGGCCCTTATTCATCATCTTAAAGGATGCAATCTTTGTTACTATGTTCTTTTTCTTTTTCTTTTGCTTTCCCTTTTTCTTTTGACCATTTTGAATTCTTTGAAAGATGATTCTTTTATATATGAATTTTCTTGTTGTTCTATTTCATATCTTTGTGAAGTTTTCCATGTAGTTAAGTCATGCCCAGCCAGGTTTTAGATCTCCTTTCTTCTATTGTTGATATCTTAGGGTCAAATCTCATAGGAAGAGATCTTGGTACTTTTTGAACAATTGTAGATACTTTGATTTCTTCTCCCAATCATGATTGTATTTATTTTTTCATCAACTTGTAAAAATTAAGCTGCAATTTTCTCATCTTCATTCATCTAGGATTGTTCGACCCGACCTCTGTAAGTTTGAAGCTTTGTTACTGACTTTTAGATCTCCTTCATAAATATTTTGAAGTGTGTTCCAAATATCTTTAAGCGGATTTACAATGTGAAACTTTTGAGAATCTGAGTTTCATTGAGACCATTCAAAAGTGCGTTTTGGATTTGGAATTATTATGATTGAGTTTTCATTGTTTGTCATTTGTTGGCCGAGGCTGTTGATGCCCGTATCCATCTATAATTGATTGTCAAATTTAAAATCCACATTATTTTGTATATATGTCTTCATCCTTATGCTCCAAAATGCATACTTATGTCCATCAAGCGTGGTATTCCATTTTTATCTGGTGAGCACCTCTCCATGATCTACCTTTCAAAAATCAATTTAACCACTAAATTGATTTATGAAGGAACATGCTTTCGATATCAATTGTTGGATTACTAAGAAGGAGGATTGAATCCCGGTAATAGAGTAATTTAATCCATTTTCTCCAAAAATGCAAGTGTTATATCGAAATGTAGAATTATCATCAATAGTTGCAGAGTAAATAAATGCTTGATTGAACAAATGAGAATCACACACATACACGGTACTAGTTGTTTTAAATTGGAAACCCAAAGCGGGGAAAACCACGGAATATTTTTTCTTATATGTCTTGAAGAATTACATTCATTGAAGCACCAACTTCCTTTGTTTTCCATTTTCAATTGGAAGGAGGCTCCAAAAACCTAGTTTCTCAAGCTACAACACGAGAAGATCAACTCCCAATTCTGCGGATTTTAACCCGGAAGGAAAATACAACCCACAATGTTCTCCGGCTACAACCAAGGTGGCTACAACCACATGTCAACCTTTTGTCCAGCACTTTTGAAATATAAATTTCAAATGTAGACAACACATCCAGCGCCACAGGGGTAATGCGCTTTGCCAGCTGTCAACTTATTTTGATAACACGTAACAGCCTATACCCGATAAGAGCACGCGCCGAACAGCAATGGCCTGCCAATAACCTAAACCAACATGTATCGTGCATCAGCCATTACATCAAACTTGACTCATCAATATGTACCAACATCATCAATTATACACCTCATGTATGTTCCAGCTCATCAACTTCGCCACCTCGTAATGTGTTAACTCATCAGCTTCTGCACTTTTCTATTAATGTACCTAACATGTGTACCTCAACCATATACCAGGGCATACACCAATATAACAATCAAAATTTATCAACAATTCATCACTCTATCCATAAAACAAATGCAAGACCATTACATCAAACCATTTTCCACAAACTCAACGTTATGTAGCCTCAGGATAAACCAACAACTTCAACAAAACACCACAACCAGAGACCAATACCCATGTGCCAAATACCAACAACAAGATAACAACTATATCCCTCAACAAATCGGATATAATAAATGATATTGAACATCGATACCATCTCAAGAGATAAACCCTAGCTCACAAAACTTACCTCAAACAAGATGTGCCATATCTCTCATAAATAGACCCCAACCGTATTCTTTGCCAGCGATTTTTACGCCACATGAATTGATACCAGCGCGCTTTTTATAGCGATTTTTTGTCGATTTTTACCCTTCACATTTTCTGTAGCACTTTTGGCTGAGTGATTTTTACTGGCGCAATTTTTACGTCTCGCACATGCCACGATTTTTACTTGCGCCTCCATTTTTCTATAGCACTTTTTACGCGCTTTTTCGCAATGATTTTCTACCGCGATTTTTGTCTCACTTTTTGTACCACAATTTTACGCGCGCACTTTTGCTGCGATTTTCTGCCACACTTTTTTTTTCAGCACCCCAGCAGGTTTTCTGTATGAAACTTGCATACACTTCTCCTCTGGCACTTTTTGCGGTGATTTTCCAATCGCACTTTTCTCTAGCACTTTTTGTCATTATTTTTCTGCCGCACTTTCTGCGCTTTGCTTCCACCACCGCACTTTTCTGGCATGAGATTTTCTCTATCAATAATATCATGAAATAACCTTTCCGCAAAAATGGAGTATTGATGATTTTCAAGTGTGATTAAAATGAGAGGAGCCGCCTCTTATTTATACTTTCATGTATCTTCCTCAAGGGTTACCTTTTAACCATCTTAACCCACTTTCCTTATTTTGGGTTTAACCAAATTCTAATCCTTGTCCTTAGTAATTTCTCCGTGCTTTATTATTTAAATAATTTCTTTTGTTTAGTAATTTCTCCATTAACTTTATTATTTAAATAATTTCTTTTGTATCCACTTTGAATTATAATACACTCATCACTTCACTTTATTATTTACCTTCTAAAATCTCTTAAACCACTTCCCTTATTTTAGAGAGTTCTCCATTAACTTTATTATTTAAATAATTTCTTTTGCATCCTTTTTTACTTATAGTACACTCATCACTTCACTTTATTATTTAAATAATTTCTTCTTTGCAAACACTTTGACTACTTTGACCTTTTAGGGTTTCTAGATGACTTATGAGGGTTCTCTAACTTCACATGGCCATAAATCTATAACCGTGAGGAGTTATGTGACATTCCACATACCACCGGAAATAGCATGACATGTACTATCCATCTGGAATAGTCTTACCTGCAAATATATCAAAACTCGTATCATTATCCATCAAACAAACTAGGGTCCATTACTCAAACCTCTGTGCTACCAGAATTCACTACCAGACTTTCTTCAAGGGTTGACATCAATGACAACCAACCCAATTAAACAAAAAAAACCCTAGTTTTCAGAAGGTATTAGCAGGTTGCATAACATTTTGGTTGCGTACAAACACGGGCTACATAATAGATAGGGCGCATACATATGCGTGGTGTAGCACTATAGGTCATGTACCTTTTGTATTTGTGTTGATACATGTTCAGTTCAAGTACATATTGATTACAGGGCCATTGTATAGGTTGGATACGGGTCAGTGGTATAGGTTGATACAGTTGTACAGTGGTATATCTCACAGTGATAATGTGACAATGGTTCCATCATTCTACTTATACGTCAGGGAAGTTGGACGGGGAAAGGACAGGTGGTTGTAGACGGAGAACATAGGGGGTTGTAGCCTCCTTCTGGTTGTAGCCAGAGAATTGGGGAGTTGTAGATTCCCTCAGGTTGTAGCCTGAGAAACTAGGGGTTGGAGCCTCCTTCTAGTTGTAGCTAGAAAACAAAGGAATTTGGTGCTTCCAATGGATGTAATTCTTCAAGACATATAAGAAAAATAATTCTTTGATTTTCTCCCACTTTGGGTTTCCATGTAAAACACTAGTGTATTGTGTATGTGTATGATTGTTCATTTGTTCATTTCTTATTTACTTTGCAATTATTGGATGATAGTGCTACATTGATATAACACTTGGATTATATGGTTAAAAAGGATTAAATTTCTCTATTACTGATTCACCCCCCCTCTCGGTAATCCAACACCAATATGTAACTCAAACATATGCCAAATACATACACCAAGATATCCAACAAATAGGCCTCTAAAAATACATCACACTACCATAACACCTTATAGCAAACCATGTGCCAAAACTTCTCTTTTATGTAGCATCAAGCATGTACCAACCATATACCAAGAACACCAACAAATTCCTCTCATAATACACTTGTCAATAGAGCTCACACATGTACCAACCATGTACTACAACAAATCTACCTCAAAATCATTAACTACATCAAGTATAATGCAACAATAATACCTCTAGACATGTACCAAGAATATGTCTCAATAGATAAATGATGTATCTCTATCTAGTATCAAATTACCCATGATATACCTCATAAACAAAGTTCCATAATCTTAATGATAAGTACTTAACATAACAAACATTGAACCTTAACAAATATTCCTCAATCCACACACTAGGGTTTGTACCATGCATCCAAGATAGGCCTCAAGCATATGCTCCAAAATTCAACTATATATCATCACCATACATTCATCAAACAAGATTATGTTCATTACTATATATTTGTTACTGACCCAGAACATCAAACATCTAATAACTTGTGTTTTACCATAAAACCATGTTGCAACTCATCCATACACCCCTTTTTCAAAGCTTTACCTCAGGTATGCGACCTATCCCTTCTACAGCTTGCATATGTACATGAAATTTCTATAAGTCACCTCGTGTATGTATGAAACTGTTCCCATAGGAATATTTGTATTCCTCATAGAATATTAATCTTGCCTCATTCTTTATTCCTTCAATCATGTCTAGTTGTCCAATATTCTTCATCCACTTCTGAGAGTGTCCTAGTTTCTCAGTACTTGTTCTTTGAGCTTCTATTCTTTCAACATTGTCTTTCTTTCATGTTTCATTTTCTCTTATTTCCATATTGTATGAATCATTTCTCATTGATTGTCTCCTTGAATTCCAACAATCCTGGGATTTGTAGCCAAACCCACTCCAATTGTAACATCTAATGGTGTGACAATGTGCATCAATGTGTCTGACAAGATTACATATCCAACATTTTAATACGTTATTGAATATTCCAACATCTTTCCTTGCATAATGTATTAAATCCAAAGATTTGTGACCATAATCATCACATGAGAAATAGTGACCATTGAAAACATATTCATACCTGTGCTTTTGTGTTAACCTTGAAGGTATCTCTCTTCTGAATTTGATTTGAGTTGTAGGACTGGCTTATTGGTGACTTCCTTGCTCTGATCTTCTGAATATTTTATTTATTTTTGTTGGTGCTTGACTTGAAGCTTTTCTTTCACCCTTTGAAAATGAAGGACCTACATCATGCTTCTTAGAAGTGCCAACTTCATAGTGTGAAACTTCCTTTTTGTATCCAAGACTAGATTTATCATTTGGTGATCTTTGACTATCTAGGATTTCATCTAATATTATTGAGTTGTTCATGAACTTGACATGAGAGTTTGACTTCTCGACTTTCCTTATGAGATAAACTACTTTTGCTTCCATCTGATGGCATGATTCTTCTTTTTCATTTACATGGTTCTTCAATAGTTCCTCTATCCTTTTGACTTCTTCAAGTTGGGTCCTCAGATTGACAATTATTTCTCTTGTTTCTTTAATCTCTTCAATATGGTTTTTTCTAAGCTCATCATCTACCTTCTTATTTTCTTCTTCTTGACTAATTATACCAATATTTAGTCTCTTGATCACTTCTTCTTGTTTCATGAGTATTTTATTTAGTGCCATGGTATTCCTTTGATACTTTTCTAGGGCTTCCTTAGCGATTTATTCAATATCCTAAAAAGCATTTGAATCATCTTTTGCTTATTTTAAATAATATATAACTTTATCTTTAAGCTTCAACAAATCTTTCTCTTCATCTATACGATAATTTTTAGTTGATTCTACACACACTTCTTCTATTTCAGCTAGATATTTTTCTTTATTTACAGGATAACATTCAACAATATTACATTCATAATTATTACAATCATAATATTTTGGAGAGTCTTTACCTTCATTAATTTTCTTCACGTCCTTGATGGGATTGTCTTCTCTAGATTCAATCATAGGTCCTTGGTGGAGGTACATTATCCTACGCTTTATTTGATAGAACCTGAGATTCCATTGAAGATAGTCTTGAGTGCCATTGCATTGTTCTTCTTTTCTTCCTTTTGGGTTGCAAATTTTGACTATTTTATCGAGGGAAATTATACAACAACAATTGTTTCCCAAACATATGATCCTTTTGACTTCAAATACCCTTTCATTTTTAGTCTCCATGCTGAGTAATCTATCTCATCAAAGAAGGTAATTTCTTCTGTATAGCGCACTGCATGTCCATCCATTTGTGTGTCCATGGATCTCCTTCAATATTGTAAGAATTATAGTGAAGGCATGCTCGGATACCAATTATCGGACACACCGAACACACTAAGAGGGGGGGTGAATCGATGTGTGGCTCTTTTCAGAATTCTTTCTTTCTTTAGTTAGAAACTTCTTCAAACATTATCATTCATTAATTTCATTCACGAATAGATGTGTGCATGTAAACATATATCAACAACATTCATCAATAATAAATAACTATGAACCATCATCACAATGAACACAATGAGAACCAAATATATGTGTAAGATTTTTGTATTATGTTGTTATATGAAAACTACAATCTCCAGGGTTTATCAGTACCAACTGAAAAGAGAACCAACTCCAAGAGAGTATTAACTCTCAAATACAAAACCCAGCTTGCAGATCTCATCTCCAACTAATATGTGAGGATTCCAACCCTCAATTACAAGACCAAACTTGTATACATAAAATAATCTATCCAACTATACCAACAATATTTAAATATTTCCTACAGGTACATTACCTATATATACTGCAACATTTGCATGTATGTGAGTTGTTTTCTTGTAGCCTGCATCTATACGTGACATGTCCTCTATCAGCTTGCATACAATCTCATAAAACTAGGGTTTTAAATTTCCTATAACTCCAAAACTTTTATCCCTTCAGACCTTTGCTTCCTCTGTCACATCAGCTTGTAAATTGTCACTTTATTCCATAACATCAACCATATGCATATTTGTACCATGTCATCAATGAAACATCTCCAACAACCTATGCATGTCCCTCTCGCATACATCATCATAAAATCATGTATACCTAATCATACAACATAGATATCCATCAACCAAGTACATGTATCTCAAAGATGTGAACTATAAGAACCATATCAGTATTGTACCATACATAAGAGTGCTTCTAGCTCAGCCAACCAACCAACATATACCATATCCAAGTACAAGACCAACCATATCAATAATTCCTCAAGAACTCACAATAGCATAAGCATATATAAGCATAAAAAAAAATGTAACCATACCAAAACTTTGGTAGCATACCTGAATCTATAAAATGTTGACCCATGAACTTGCTTTCATACTCTAGGGACCTAGCACCAACATCTATTCAGGTTTCATGACCTTTTTAGATGTACGCGACCTATCCTCTTTCATCCCATGGATGTACATGACTTGGCCTTATGTGGTTTGCGTATGTATGTGACCTGGCCTTCTACAACCCATGTACAATTTCAAAAAAATAGAGTTTTTTTTTCTGAAACTATGGAACTTTCGTCATCAACCCTCCTTTGCTACCTCAAACTTATGTAACTTAAGATGTATCAATGAGCACCTGCAATAAGAATTTCACAAAATAACAGATATCAAATGTGCTAAAACATGGATACTAATAAGAGACCCTTGCTTTCTTATTTATACTCTCCAAGTAGTTTCCTCTAGGGGTTATCTTCTAATCATTTTACCCAACTTCCTTATTTTAGGGCTAACCCACTTCTAACTACTTTGTCCACTTACAACCACTTTATCCACAAATATTAAACTCTCCACTTCTAGTTGCAACTAATTTATTTTTAATTATTTTCTTATTGCAACAACTTAACCCATGATTAACTCCTAGTTGCAACCACTTTGACTAGTCAACTTCTTCTAGGATCTTCTAGAATAATTTGACTTCTTTGACCTTCTAGGGATTCTAGGTAACTCGTGAGGGTTCTCCAACTTCACTAGGCCATATATCCTCAATCGTAAATAACTGCGTGGCATACCACATATCACCGGAAATGGAATGTCATGTACTATCCATCTAGAATAGTCTCACCTACAAATTCATTGATCTTCATTACTTTATTCCTCAACCAAAATTGGGATCCTTACCCATACCTATGGAGCTACTAGAATGTGCTACCATACATACTCAAGGGTTGACATCAATCTACAATATCACTCTCCAAGGGTTGACGTCAATGACAACCAATTATCCAATTGTCCATCAATCTAAACCAACTGTCTTACAACAGAAACATTAGAGAAAAACTAAGATGGATTCAAGCTATCACAAAATAAGATTTCCACAATGACAATGGCATATAACTAATTCATACCATCATTAAAAAAATGATATAATATCAAACTAATACACTCCAATAAATAAACACAATTATAAACTACCAAAAAGGTAAATTTTCTATTCTTACGCCATCAATACTTTTGCTAGCACAAGAGGTTATTCTACAAGATATTTTAGTAGTTATACATAGTCATACACATTCCCCTCTTTAGAATTATCAACCATGAAGTAATAACTTTAAGGAACACAAAAAATTCACATATAGAGACTCACATGGAGTAAGATTGTTATTGAGTTTGATCAAGTCAAGTATTAAGATCATAAGATATTACTTTAATTAAGAGAGAAGACAAAAACAAATCACGATTTTCCAACCCCTGATGAAACATTGTTAATCCCCTTGTCACATATTTCATTTATTTTTATCACATTATACATTATAGTTATGGATATTTATTATTGTATTATAACCCTCTTTGTCTCCTACATATGCGTCAAGAAGACTCATTTGAATAATCATATTATATTGTGAATTTGATATCTTGTAATAGGATTTTTCCCCTTAGAAGAGGCCTCTCATTCATTCAATATTTTACTTTATTAAGACATGAAATCGTTGAATTGGATCCTTTCTACACGTATTTGGGTATTTGGTCCATAAGATTTGGTATCATAGCATATGATCATAGGGTTTTATTCTTAAAAAGACTCATCTTTCCATTTTAACTACTATTTTGGGGGGAAATTGGAATTGCACAATAATTGTAGGGTTGGAAAGAAGAAAGACCAAATTATTTCTGGTCAAAATTTTTAAATCTGAATCCCTATAATTTCATATTTATAAGTTTGACAAGTTAGATATTTTTCCTAATCCTGAAACTAGGATTTAACAGGTGGTTTTAGTAAACTTCTCATATCTAAAGATTGATATTAGGTCAATATTAGGTGCCACATATGGAATTAAATAGAAGATATACCAATTTGTTTCAAATACACATTTCACATGATGATCATTAACAATGATACCTTGGAAGTCCATACAAGTTGGCTCCCCTAAAAGGATCCAAAATCAAGAAGTTTTGGGATAATGGCATTAACTTTTGATTGGAAAATATGAATTTAATGAGACTTGTGACATTTTGAAGAAAATATATCAAGTTATTACAAACAAAAAAATTTACTCATAAGCACAATGATTTTAGATATATACCAAGTACAACCTTGTCCTACAAATCTCTCCTGAAATAAAGGGATTAAGTGTTATGAGATGTAAAAAATTGGCATAACTTCTAACTGGAAGGAATGATTGAGGCAATCTGAAATCTCTTGGAAACATAAAATTCAAGAGACTATTTTGGTAAAAGGTTTTTTACCATTTGGATGAATATTTAAGGTGTGTGGAATTGGAGATACATTAATATAACAAATATTAATCATTGTTGTAGAAAGGTGATCAATTTTTGTGTCCAAACATAATAAGGTAATTGTTACCCCTTCCAAATCCATGGATTATTCATCCACAACAAATGAAAATGAATATTAAGAATTTCACTTGTCTAATTTGGAGGGGAAAATGACAACCAAGTAAATTACAATGGAAAAGAAGGTTGACATCCAAAATACGGTATGCATGATAGAATTTGAAAAGTTCAATTTTCTAACTAGCCAACTCTTGAACCCTTCAAGACAAATTTCAATACATTATTCCTATATTGTCTAAAGAGAGACTTAATTAAGTCTCTCTCTCTCTCTCTCTCTCTCTCTCTCTCTCTCTCTCTCACACACACACACACACACACACACACAACATGAATTGTCTCTAGAAAGTCTTAATGAATTATCTTCATAATAAAGTATCTTTGGGAAAGAGAGACTTAATGAAGTCTATCTCTCCATGAAGTATCTCCATTAAAGAGATACTTAATTAACTCTCACCTGTAATGAATTCTCTCAATAAAAAAAGACACAAAAAGACTTATGCACCAAAGGAAATACTTAAACAAAGTATCAAGAATGGATTATCTTGGATACCTCAAGACAAAAAAATGACATGCAATCTTGAAGACCTCAAGACAAGAATGTCAGGAAATGAGGATATTGAAGACCTTAAGACAAGCATGGATGGAATTAGGAAATTAACACATCTCTTTAGCATAAATTGTCCTCGTCCTAAAGAGCATAAGGGTGAAATATTATAAGAGCGAGAGAATAAGAGGATTGAATACTAGTCATGGGAGTTTTCATCATACCAAAATTTGTGAAATCAAGACTTTATCTCTAGACTAGGTGTTGGAGGGTATGTTGACCTTGTTGACTAGACCCAACAGTCGACCAAATTAAAAGGATAGTCAACTAAGAATGTAGTTGAGTCTGTAAGTCAGTTGACCGACCCAGGTAGTTAGATAGTTAAAAGTACCTTGTCACTAAATATTGAGTATAAATGTGTGCATCCATGTAACAGAGGATTGGATTAGAAGATGATAGAATGTATAATAAAGTGTGTATTGCTAGTCTTCCCATTACCTTTTATTCTCTTTCTTCTCTTCTCTATGTGTATGCTTGTATATTGTATTAGTATATATTGTTATGCAAAGGACTACTAGTAACATTTGCATACAATCCCCTATATTACAACATTGGTTTTGTTTATGGTAGTTCCTAAACCCGAGCATGTAAGATAATGCACACTCGATCATGTTGGGGATTGTGTTTAACCTGATATGAAAAAAATACATAGAACTACAGATAATAGAAGAGGAATAAGTTTCAAAGATAACAGGTGGTTTCTAAATACACTGTTATAGCACTTAATCACATGGCATTGTAATCAGAACATCACAATGAATATTGAACACACACACACACACCATGTTATTCATTGGCATACAAAACATATGTTTTTTTTATAATGACCCATTGGGTCTACTATTTATATCTTCGTGATATAACCAACTTACTTGGAATCGAGAAGATATTGTACATATATAACTGTCAGTGGTTATATTTGACTTCATCAAATCCATATTGTCTAGTCAGCTTGATAAGAATTCTCGACCCAACCATCCATTCATCTAACACGTAGTCAATTTCTCAATTGGTTGATCGACTAACCAACTATCTTTTACTGTTGGTCGACTATCTTACCGATGGGATTTTCAACTACTCAACTAACTAATGTAGATATATGGTCAATCACTCAACCGAATGTTTCCATATGTTGGTCAACCACCCGACCGACTGATTCCAGGAGAAGTGTGATGAACCATCAAAAATTGAAGTTCCAACACATGACTTTGGAGATTCAGGTGGTGAAATTAATTCATTAGGAAACCACCCTAATAATTGTATCTTCTTAAATACCAAGAATCATATGGAGCTTGATAAACTTAGCCTCATATAATGGATTTGTCACACACCCAACCCCCTAATTACTCTTTTAAAACGAATGGGGCATAATTTTTCACTTTCCTACAACTCTCTAAATTCTTAGAATGAGGACACCATCGCCTTGTGCTCAACGAGAGATTTCCAATGACTATAACCTTTTCCAAAATCGATCTCTAGTTTGAAAATTATGGAATTCCGATGTTTTCGAGGTGTCATTGACCAATATCCATCCCCTTTTCCACATGGAATCCACATAGATTCACCTCTCTCATTATGTGTTACATGGCATGGTAGTGACCTTGGTCATCACCCCTGGTGATGACGTGGTTGTTGGTTGCAGGGAATGTCTCTCGATCTTCGTGGATATCGGGCCTTCGACCCTTCAAAACTCTCGCACATGTCTAAAAATCCCCGGAGATCCAAATTCCAGAGGGATCCTTCCACTATGAATATCTACGATGGAGCTCTATCCATGCTTGGATATAACAAACGAGGTTTTTCTGCACCTAACACATGGTTTAGATGTGACAAGGAAGGAAAGGGGGGAAGGGTCCCACACCTAACTCACATCTAATCCCACAATGCCACATGGACCTACCCAGACCTGCCACATCACCATGGCATATATGGGTCTATCCAATCGGAGCTTAACACTTCGACAAGGGGATTTTGGCGTTCTACACTTTAACGTTTGGCCTATGCACCAACACAACAAAACTCCCAGAGCTCCGGAGTTTTGAATTTTCGAAGTGGTTCCCACACACGTAATTATGAACATGACTTAGGGATAATCATAGGATTTCTTTAATCATGTTAATTAAGTAATCTCCAGTCTTCAGGTCGTAGCAAAGGTTATTCTCTACTTCAAAGTTCTGAAATCCTAAAGGCCAAAACCCCGAATTTCTACTAACCATCAATATAAGATCCTTCGGTATCTTTCATGATCGTCTAATCAAGAGAAGTGGAAGGATAAAATAAGTGGAAGTATTAACCAACAAAAAATGGTCGTCGTAAAATCCCGCCAGTCGTCCGATCAAGTAGATATTTTGGATATCATATCCACCGTAGATCCATAAGAGGATGACAAAGAGATTATATCATTGATATTTGATCATGATGAACGGTGCAGAAAATACCAGTGGCTGAGAATTTGGTCAGGGTTTAACGAGAAGGTGGAATCCACAATGGCGGATAAGGATCCATCAATTTTCAGTCAACCCATCAGGTGACCATGTCTGTAGGTTTCCTTCGGCAGGATTTGAGTGTTGTGAGGTTCAAACGTCCCAAATCCCCGGACCTCCGAAGTCCCAAATCCCAACAAGATTATCCCCTTTTGAGTGTAGAGAAGGGTTATAGGGTCCTGGTCATATGGAACTCTTAGTGGCTCGAGGGATCAAGCTGGTAGGCCCACATGAAAGGTAATAATTCCATGTCTTTGGGCTTATAGTCACTTGGAACCTATGCATGCCCGAAAGGTATGCTTCAAAATCTTAACAAGAGTTAGTTAAGCCTGTGGACTTGGGCTTGAGGTCACATGGAAAAATTATTTGAAGGAAGAACCTTTCATTTTCCCCTAAATTCATTTTAAAACCCATTAATAACAGTCCTCCTTTCTAAATAGGAGTAAGCAGAAAAAGAATTAACAAAATATGATATTCAAGCTTTACTTCAAATTTTGCAGGCCACTAGGCCATCAAAGTTACAAATTTTACCATTCAACAATATAGACGATTTTTCCATCATCTATCTCAAGAAACTAATATAATAACAAACTGATCAAGACAATATAAAAATCAGAGTCACACTTATTTTATATTGGAAATTAGTTGGAAAATATTGAAAGGGGTTCCCTTTTCCACCCAACCATAGGCACAATTACTCTTGGAGTATTCCTCAACTAGCCACCCCCTAGTGAGATCATGATTCCATGAGAGGGATTTTTCTTGATATCGGAAACAATAAGGAACAAATGTTACTCTCATTTTCCCACATGAATCTGGCAGTTCAATTTTCTATGCACCATGCAAAGGAGTTTGTTGGGATTATTCACTCAATCATTGTAGCTCCATTTATCAGCTTGATTAGAAAACATTGTCCAAGTGTTCTTGTAACCAAAACAACTTAGTTCTCAGTTCTCTTCAGAATCATAGAGCCTCTCGTGCTCTCCCTTCTTGATTGGTCCTCATACCCATTCGTGTCTCTTTTCTTCTTCCCTCTGCCCACTATTTTCCTTCCTTTTCTTTCCTTTTCTAAGAATATTTCATGGTTCATATCAGGAAATTTTCAGATGGGTACTATGCCCATATCCTCATTGACTCTTGAGGAAGACTTCCCAACTACCATCCTGACTGTTAATTAATTTTTCTGGGCCAAACGACCATTTTGGGTCTGAGAAATTTATATCCAATAGAGTAACAATCTGGAAAGGGTCATCTCACCATTACCGGTTCCCATTACGATCCCTCTAACGCATCATGATCTATACTAACAAAACCTCTTTGAGCAGTCATGCTACCTTTTCCTTTTTATTTAATAATATATATATATATATACATTACCTTCTATAGCAAGGTCCATTTTATTTCCAACATTCACATGACATATCTTTCTATAGTCTTCTTCACAGTAATAATAATATTTACAATATGGGGAAAACATGGGTGTTACAATCCCCCCCCTTAAAAGGAACATTGGCCTGTTGTTCTACCTGCCGTTATGGTTTTTATGTACAACAATGAACAAAAATGGGTATGCCTATTTCATGGAATCCTACAATTCCGATGTAGCTTCATCTGGACCAAAGTGTTTCCATTTCACCTTGACTTAGGCAATGGTTTTGTTCCTGAGCGGGATTTCTTTCCTCTCTAGTATGCATTATGGTTCTGGTAGGAATTCTTCCTCCATTTCCACCTAGATCACAGACCAGTCAATTATATGATTATAATCATGTACATATTTCTTAAATAATGAAACATGGAAAACATTATGCACTTTTACTATGGGAGGAAGTGTTAGTCTATATGTTACAAGTCCCACTCTGTCTAGAATTTCAAAGGGTCCAAAAAACTGAGGTGCCAGCTTTGCAAAATTTCCCATTCTCAAGGAACGTCTTCCTGATATGATTCAAAGATACACATGATCCCCTACTTTGAACTCCCTAGGAGTCCTATTTTTTTATACATAGCTCTTCTTCCTATCCTTAGCTATCTTCAAGTTTTGTTTTATTTGAACTAATTGTTTTTCCATTTCTTTTATTATTTTTTTCCCAGGGGTTATTCTATCTACTAGGTTATCCTCACTAATTGGAATGTTTCATTGTCTACGATAGAGAGCCTCAAAAGGGCTCATCTTCAATGACTCTTGATATCCATTGTTATAAGAAAATTCTACCAGTGATAGGTAGTCTTCCCACTTCCTGGGCTAATGCATAACATGCATCCTTACCATTTCCTCTAATACTTTATTTAACTTCTATGTCTATCCATTTGTTTTAGGGTGATAGGATGTACTAAATAGCAATTTAGTTTCAAAACCAAAAAACAAAGATTTCCAAAAATTTGAAGTAAATTTTGTATCTTTGTCTGATATGTTTTCCTTAGGCATGCCATGCAGTCTAAATATTTATTTTATGAAGATATTGGAAATATCTATTACCTTGCAAGTTTCCTTCACAAGAATAAAGTGAGCATCCTTGCTCAACTTATCCACAAATACCATAATGGCATCATTTTGCTTGGTTTATTTAGGTACTCCTCTGATGAAATCCATGAAGATTTTTTCTCATTTCCACTCTGGAGTTGGCAGGGGATGCAACAACCCTGTTGGGTGCTTGTGCTCCACCTTAAACTGGTGACATTCTAAGCATTTATCCAAGTATTTGTCTATTTCCTTCTTCATTCTTAGCCAATAAAACAGTTTCTCAGTGGTTGTGATCATTTTC
>SNQJ01S0018719.1:59499-108702 GCA_010110895.2 Picea sitchensis
TGTATGGTGTTGTCCTACCTCAAGGGTTTGGTAATAATAAAGTGGTGGTTTCACATATTTTTCTTCTATATCTATTGTGGTTTTTTTTTATTCATTTCTTTGGTTCTTAAAAAGTGGTATCATAGCACTTTCCTTGGCAGACATTGTGGGAAAATATTTTTTATTTTTGCATATTTTTTTTTCGGAGAAGAGAAAAAGAGGGTCGTGACATTCCATAAACTTTCAGTATATTTTTTGGCACAGGGGCAGACCCAAGGTTCAATGATACAACATCACACCAACAAAGCCCTATCTATCGACACTTTTGGAAACACCTGCGAAGCAAATGAAGTCTCACCCGAGGTGGAGGCAGGGGTGGTTGCAGGACTCCAGTGTATGCAACCTTAGCTGGGACACAGATCTGTGATTGTAACACCTTGACAAAGCACTTAGCAATATAGTTCATCAATGTTTAACCAGTATCCACTTCACATGTAAAACCCTAATTACATAGCATCGTAGTATTCAACCAGATCCAGCATCTAGCAGCACTTAGCATGATGAAATAGATCAGATCTATCAGATTCAGCACTAAGCACATTCACACAGGTCAGATCCAGCATTTACTCTCACTATTAAGCACAAAGAAACAACAGATCTACCTATCATTCATCTATATCAAATCACTTAAGAAAGTAAATACATAAACACATTAATGCATCACACAAATAATTCACAACACAGGATGTACGTGGCTCACCCCCACCCTAGGGCTACATCCACCAACTCTTCATCTTATTTATTACCTTTCTTCAATCTTCTTACATGCACAGAGACTTCAAATCAACTTTGCAGAGGACAAGAGATTTGTGCACTCTTCACTAGATCCTCCTTCCCAAGCTAGGTTATGGCACAAAGCCTACATACAGTCCTTACAGCCACTTGCACTCATCCTTGCAAACATACACAAAGAACTTACATCTATTACTTGCACTCAGCACCACTTACAACTGACTTTTCATTCACACTTAGTCATTCATATCTGTATATCCTCACTACATCACCTAGCATCTACTTATACATTACAAAATCGAGCCTAAACATGGGTAAACCCATGGCCCGACATCCCCATACCCGTTACATAATTCCAAATCCCCAAAATCCCTAAAAGGGGTTCGAGATCCCACGATCTCCGCTTCGTCTTGCGCTCTGCCTTCGATAGCCTGTCAAAGTCCCAAAAATAGGTCAAACATGACCAAGGATACTCAAAACTTGGTCAAGGGCCAACAGGCCCCCAACACTCACCTGTGACTCGTCCCGAGTCACTCTGATTTGGATAATTCTGCCTCAAAAGCCTCGAGCTTGGCTCGAGCTTCTTCGACTTGTTGTTGTGCCATGGCCTCCTATTCAGTGAACTCTTGGATAACATCTTTGTTGACAGGTCCCTCTAGGTATTGTTCTGCTACAGTGACGACTTGTTCTAGTTCTTCTCCTTGGCCTTCGATATCTATGAAAAATTGGCAAGCCTAATCCTATATAGGTTGGAGCCTCTAAGTCACTTCCATGACTCTTCTCTGAATGGCGAGATTTCTGATCATAAATGTCATTCTAATCATTCGTGGCGTCGGTCTAATGGTTATATTGTTCTCAATGGCTACATTTATTTGCCATGGAGAAGTGCCATGTGACATTATTCTAATATCCCGGTGAAGTTCCTGTATTACAAATTTTCCTTCTGCGAAGTTCCCTGTGGAACCTTCTGTAAATTTTCGATCTTTTCTCTCTTCTTTCTGAGCTTTCTATCCTTTTTCTCGGTGATCTTCATCTCATCATTCCTCTTTCCATTCTAGTTCTTTTCTTCTTTTGTCATAGTGACTTCACGTTGTTGAGATTCCTTTGTAAGATTTGAGGTCAATACTTCTTCTTTATCCAGGGTATGTGCTTCATTCTTCTGTGAGTCTTCTTGGGTTCTTTCAACTTCAACATCCAAGTTAAATAGCTTTGATCTATCCTCCTGTTCCTCAATCAAGTGTGCGATCCTCCTAGTCATGAAATCTTTTAATTCTTGATTTTTCTTCTCTAAGACTTCTCCTTTCCTTATAGTCTGATCCTTCTCGATCCAGGGTTTTCCTAGTAACATAGTAAATGGAGCGTTGTTCTCAATAAATTTAACAACCTCAAAATCTTCCTCTGTCGAAGTTCCATGAGCACTCATAGATATTTGGGTAAGTCTTCCACATAGGGTTATCATTTTTCCTCTAAACAATCCTATTCCTCCCAAATGAAGGAATCATAACAAGATTTCCTATATCTTCCCAAGTTCTTTCTGTCATTATATTCACCTGTCTTTCTTCATCCAGAACACAGTAAATGTCGAAGTATCCTATTCTTACTTCTATTTTCTTTTTCTTTTTCGAGATCTCTAATAGATTAGTATGTCGGTGGTCATTCAAGGTTTCTTTCATCTGTAATAGTATAGTCTCTGATTCCTTTTGGGGTTCTGCCAAGGTCTCAGTTTCTTGACCTTTCTCAGGGTCTACTTGTTCCATATTCATTTTTTCAAGCTTAGCAATCATTCTAGGGAAATCCAAAACTTCATGGTCCATAGATTTACAACAAAGACAAATAGATATTCTACCAGGGAATTCCTTAGCTAGATGACCTGATCTTCTGCAACTGTAACAAAGAGTTAATCCTCTCTTTATCTTAAATGATCCCCAACCTTTCTTGTACTGCGCACTAGGATTATAGTAGTTAACCTGCAAAAAATTATTTCTAGGATCTTGCATCCATTTGTTAGTCCAAACATTATTTCTATGCATAGGTATAACATATCTTTCATTATTTATATCAGATCTATTCATATCAAATCTTCCTTCCTCTAGTTGTGCCCTACTTTTCAATATAGGAAATTTTTTATCAAACATACCCAGATCCATACTTTAGAAACAAAAATTTCCACTTATCTTACCTTTAACAAATCACAAAGCTTACAGATCTTACCTCTTCTCTTTAGATCAAACTGGTTTTCTTAGCATAGAGCTTCCATAGCTTAAGTAGAATATTGTGCACTAGGGAAATAAATCTATGCACGGAGCTTCCACAGTTTCATGTTAGATCTTCACATAGAGCTTTTTTTTCCTCAGTTCCTAGCAATGACAGTTTCAGTCCAAATCTTCACACAAATATCCTTTTTCTTCAGTTCCAAATAATCACAGTTTCAGGTATGATCTTCATACAGAGATTATTTTTCCTCATTTCCCAGTAATCACAGTTTCAAGTCCCAACAACGAAACAATTTGTTGGCACAGGGGAAGACCCAGGGTTCAACGCTACAACAACGCACCAACAAAGCCCTAACTACTGGCCCTTTCGGAAACACCTGCGAAGAATATGAAGTCTCACGTGAGGTAGAGGAAGGGGTGGTTGCATGACTCCAGTGTCTACAACCTTAGCTAGGACACATATCTATGATTGTAACACCTTGAAAAAGCACTTAGCAATATAGTTCATCAATGTTTAACCAACATCCACTTCGCAGGTAAAACCTTAATTACAGAGCATTGCAGTATTCAACCAGATTCAACATATAGAAACACTTAGCATGATGAAATAGATCATATCTAGTAGATTCAACACTAATCATATTCACACAGGTCAGATCCAACATTTACTCTCACTATTAAGCACAAAGCAACAACAAATCTACCTATCATTCATCTATATCAAATCACTTAAGCAAGTAAATACATAAACACATTAATGCATCAAAAAAAACATTCACAACACAGGATGTACATGGTTCACCCCCACCCTGGGGCTATTTCCACCAACTCTTCATCTTCTTTATTATCTCTCTTCAATCTTCTTACATGCACAGAGCCTTCAGATCAACTTCGTAGAGGACAGGAGATTTGCGCACTCTTCGCAAGATCCTCCTTCCCAAGATAGGTGATGGAACAAAGCCTACATACATTCCTTACAGCCACTTTCACTCATCCTTGCAAACATACACAAAGCACTTACAACTGTTACTTTCACTCAACACCACTTACAACTGACTTGGCATTCACACTTATCCATTCATATCTTTATATCCTCACTACATCACCTAGAATCTACTTATACATTACAAAATCGGGCCTAAACATGGGTAAACCAATGGGAATACATCCCTATACTCATTACATAATCCCAAAAATCCCTAAAAGGGGGCCGAGATCCCGCGATCTCCACTTCGTCTTGTGCTCTACCTTCGACAACCTGTCAAAGTCCCAAAAATAGGTCAAACATGACCAAGGATCCTCAAAACTTGGTCAAGGGACAACAATATTTATGTGAAACATTTGCAGGAACAGGTTGTATATCTAATTTCCTCTCAGAAAAACACCCAATTTGAAAAACAAAATCGTCTGAAACGGAGTCCAAGAAGTCAAGATATTGAAGTTTTAAAATCTACAAATTTTCAGGGTTTTTTCTACGGACGACAGCGCGGTTTTTTTTATTTTTGTAGTATGTGGAGGATGAATATGCCAAAACAAATTACATATCTAATTTCCTTTCACAATTTCACCCAATTTCAAAAAAAAAATCAATCGAAACGGTGTCCGGGAAGTGAAGTTATGAGCATTTTAAATTCAACATGTTTTTAGGGTTTTTCCGGAAAATGCCACGATTTTTTGTAGTAATTTAGTGTTCTATTTTTTTGGTTTTTTTCGTGATGGTGGTGGGACTGTAGAGTTCATGAATTTTCATAGGGTTCTTAGATGGCTATTTCTTCTCAAACCCTCAAAGAAATTCTACAGATTATTGAAGCATTCAAAGCCCAATTGTTTGACAGATTGGATGACTTTGTAGATGACCTCACAGATGGCCTCAATGATAGTTTTCATAGTATTCAAGAGTCATTGGATAGAATGAAGGAGAAATTTCTTATGGTGGACCTCAAGGATGAATATAATCAAGAAATATATGATTGGTATTATTTTGAAGCCGATTGTGATGATTGGTATATGGATAGTTGTCATTTATGGGATGACAACCACTTCCATATTTTATTTGATGACTCTAATCCACCTTCTGTAGAGAACATCAATATCCCACATCAGGAGCTAGTTATGATTACCAGTGTCTAGCCTGCATATTCTACATTGGTATTGTTCCTTCCAGATTCATCTTTGATCATCTCCCACTATGTGTATGGATATTCTTATTTGGATCCACATGATAAGTGTCAATATTGGGAGCATCATTTTCAGTTGGTTATTGGGTGCCGATATCTTCCATTTGGGGTTCGCATGAGCAATTGGACATGGGACCCTGGTTTACAATGGTGGTTGGACTACTTCATCATGGTGGCTACCATTTCTTAATGGGACCTTGTTTCTCTAGTCTACTTCAACACTATGGTCCACACTTATCCATGGAACCCTGGTATATGGTTGTACATCAAGCGTTGAGGACAACGCATTCATAAGGGGGATGGAATGTAAGGTAGCTAGAGAGGTAGTGGGGGGGGCCAGAGGGCCCATAGTGATAATAATGGAGGCTAGAGAGTAGTGGGGGGCCAGAGGGCCCATAGTGATAAAATAATGGAGGGCATTCAATGTAAGGTGAACTAGGGTACACTATATTATTTTATTACATTCACCATGGTAGTTAGATATAAATAAATGTAGCTAGGATATAATAAATGTAAGATGACTTATTAAAAGGTTCTACTCTAGAAGATCCTCCTCTAGAATACCTTAGGTGATGGTAGCACCATATAAAGGTCCAAGAAATGTAATGGGACATGAATAGAAATATTGTATTTTGGAGCAGTAGCTCAATAGGAAGATACCGAAGAGGCAAGTGAACATTAGATGATCCCTTCCATAATAGATCCATTGTATGGTAAGCCTCCTCTACCTTAAGGGTTTTTTATATAATAAAGTGTTATTTATTCTATATTGTCATGTGGATATATTGTGTATCCAATGTTTTTGGTGATTACATTTGTAGATCTATTCGTGTTCAATTTTGTTTCTTCGAGAAGAAAAAAGAGGGCCAGGACATTCTATAAATTTTTGGTATATTTCTGCAAAAATTTGCAGAAACAAGTTGTAGATATGAGTTCTTCTCAAAAAATGACCTGAAGTTAAAAACGCCCCAATCTGAGTCCTGGAAGTCAAGATATTGAAGTTTAAAACTGTGAATTTTTCGTGTGGTTTTTTTCCGCTGACGGCGGGTAATAATTTTTTTTATTTTTGTACCCATATGGAGCCAAATTTTCCCAAAACAAATTACATATATGAATTCCTCCCTCACAATCTAACTCTCAAAAAACTGAAATAAACTGAAGTCCCAGAAGTGGAAGTTATGAGCATTTTAAATTCAATAGTTTTTCGTGTTCAAAAACGCCGCCGATTTTCTCGCAAAGTAATTCTATTGTTCCCATTTTTTTGGTTTTTCATGACGGGCGTGGGACTCCAGAGTTCATAAATTTTCATAGGTTCTCAAATGGCTATTTCTTCTCAAACCCCTCAAAAGAAATTCTATAGATTATTGAAGCATTCAAAACCCAATTTTATGACACATTGCATGACAGATAGCATGACCTTGCAGATGGCCTCAATGATATTTTTTTGTAGTATTCAAGATTCTTTGATTACATGTACGAAGTTTAGTTATGGTGTAGTAACCTCTTCAGGGATGAATATAATCAATAAATATATGATTGGTATGATTTTGAGGCCGATTGTGATGATTGGTATATGGATAGTTGTTGTTTCTGGGATGACAACCACTTCCATATTTTATTTGATGACTCTACTCCACCTTCTGTAGGGAACATCAATGTCCCACATCAAGACATAGTTACCATCGTCCAGCCTGCATATTCTACAATGGTATTGTTCCTTACATATTCATGTTTGATCATCTCCCACTATGTGTATGGATATTCTTATTTGGATCCACATGATAGGTATCAGTATTGGGAGCACCATTTTCAGTTGGTTATTGGGTGCCGATATCTCCCATGTGGGGTTCACATGAGAAATTGGACATGGGACCCTGGTTTACAATGGCGGTTGGACTACCTCAGCATAGTGGCTACCATTTCTCAATGGGACCCTGGTTCTCTAGTCTACTTCAGCACTATGGTCCACACTTATGCATGGGACTCTGGTATATGGTTGTACATCAAGCATCGAGGACAACACTTTCATAAGGGGGATGGACTGTTAGGTATCTAGAGAGGTAGTGGGGGGGGCAGAGGGCCCATAGTTATAATAGTAGAGGCCATTCAATGTAAATTGGATTAGGTCCACTATATTATTAAATAAGGCCCACTATGTAGTTAGATATAATAAATGGGTAGTTAGATATAATAAATGTAAGAGTACTTCTTATAAGGTTTTACTTCTAGAAGATTCGTCCTCTAGAATGTTCTTAGGTGATGGTAGAACTATATAAAGGGGTTCAAGCAATGTAATGAGACATGAAGATAATTATTGTATTGTGAGTTGCATCTCAATAGGAGGATGCCCCCTCGAAGAGGCAAGTGAACAGGAGAGGATCCCTTCCATAATAGGATCCATTGTATGGTGTTTTCCTACCTCAAGGGTTTGGTAATAATAAAGCGGTGGTTTTGCATATTGTTCTTCTATACCTATTGCGGTTATTTTGTATTCATTTCTTTGTTTCTTAACACATCCACCTAGCTTTCCTAGCATTGAGTTTGGGCTAGTCAAACAAATATCTCAACCCACTATGGTCCTTCATAAGTACAAATAATTTGCCTAGGAGGTAATTCCTCCACATTTTTAAAGCATGTATTATGGCAACCAATTCCAAGTCATGTGTCACATAATTGATTTCATGTTCATTTAACTTTATGGATTCATAGCAAATTGCATGCCCTTATTGCGTGAGGACTCCTCTAAGTCCCTCTTTGCATACATCTATACACACTAGGAATTCCTTGCTTGGATTTTCAATTTCCAGCACTGGTGCATTGGTTAAAAGTTGTTTTAGTTGGTGAAAACTCTCCTCACATTCTGTGGTCCTAACAAATTTAACTCATTTTTTCTGTAGAGAGGTGATTGTACAACCAATCTTGGAGAACCCCTTTATGAACCTCCTATAGTATATTTCTAGGCCCATAAAGGATATGATATCATAAACATCCCTTTATGTAATCCAATGCATGATGGATGTGATATTTTCAGGGTCAACTTCCACTCCTTACTCAGTTATGACATGGCCTAAGTAATGAACCCTTTTTGAAAATAAATCACACTTACTAAAATTTTCATAGAGTTTGTGCTCTATTATCACTTGAATTATTGACTTAAGGTGCTCTTCAAGCTCTGCCCTGCTCTTAGAATAGATCAGAATGTCATCTATGAAGACCAACACAAATGTTTCCCATAATATACTTAGTACATTATTCATTAGGAACATAAAGGTGGTCGGTGCATTGGCAAGCCCAAATGGTACCACCACAAATTCATAGTACCCATATCTTGTCCTAAAGGTTGTTTTATGGATTTCTTCATCTTTGATTTGCACTTGATGGTATCTAGACCTTAAGTCAATCTTGGAAAATATTTTAGCACCCCTTATCTGGTCAAATAGGTCATCAATTCATGGAAAGGGATACTTATTCTTAATTGTCATCTTGTTGAGTTGTCTATAGTTTATGCACATCCTGAGGGTGCTATCCTTATTCTTCACAAACAGGGTCATTTCTCCCCAAGGGGAGACACTAGTCCAAATGTACCATTTTTCCAACATCTCCTTTAGATGTAGTTTGAGTTCAACTAGCTCTAATGTACTCATTCTATAGGGTGTTATATACATTGGCACCACTCTAGGTACAAGTTCTATTGAGAAATCAATATCTCTTATTAGAGGTAGACCTAGTACCTCTTCTGGAAACACATATTTGTACTCTCTTAATATAGTGTGGTCCTCTAAAAAAATTTCATTATCTTCAATATATTTTAGTACTTGTATTGCATACAAAGGACATCCTTTTATGCAATACTTATTCACTTGAAGGGATGAGATTTGTCTCACTAAGACAAGTTTTGGAATTCCATGTAGCATTCTTTTCTCCCCTTCCTCATGATGCAGGAGCATCATAAGCAAGCCAAAAAAGTGGAGGACGGTTGGTGATGCACCAGCACATGTTTTGAGTATGTTTTGAATTTGAAAGGATGAAACATTAATGTAATATCTGGAAAATATATTTTTTCTTTTATGGTTTGGATATTGTAATGCAGATCTTGAGTGGTTGCTCTCATATGTTTGTTGGAGGAAATTAATGTAATAAATGTAAAGTAGATATAGGATTTAATTCGATTAGATAGATAGATGTTGTAGGAGGGGAAACTCTAGAAATATCCCTCGTATGTATTGTAATGTATTCATTATTCTCATTGTAAGAGTAAGAGATGAAGAGCTATAGAGAAAGAGAGAGAAGAGAAGAACATAGATTGTAGAAGTTGTATAAGAAGATAGTTGTTGCTATAGAACCCATGTACAGAAGTACTTGAGTTAATATAAGAATGCTTTGACTCAATTTCATGGTGTCGTGATGAATAATGTTTGCATCTATTGAATGGTATGTTTACAGTTTTCTTATATAATCTATTGTGCATTGTTTCAATGCTTGTATGTATGATTTCATGTTGAATGTATGAGGTCTGTAAGAGGGAGAGTATGAGTTTCGATTGTTTCTCATCCTGAGAATTCCTCCAAGGAGTGCAGTGAAATTCCGCAAGGAGTACGTCGACAAGTTCTGAGTCTTACCTCAGAAAATCCCAGGAGGGATGTCGTTTTTCTCATACTAGCAAAAGTGCAGGTATATCACAGAGTCATGCAAGGTGTGCGCAAGTAGGTTGAAGTCTTATACTTTTCCAACCCAGAGAGTGGTTGAAGAGATACTATCGCGAGGAGTTCACAAAGTTGGAGAGTTCGGATAATCAAAGATTATCGTGAAGCCATAAGGAGTTCAAGCAGAATCCCTTAAATTCCTTGAGTTTGTAGTAAGAACTAAGCTCATGAGGGATAGAGACTTTGAATAATTCGAAGGAAGACAAGGGATGAAGTCACCAGCAGAAGTCAAGATCAGAAGGAGGCATCGAGTTATTTGGCCAGGAGCATCGAGAAATTGAACGAACGGTTGAAATTCTCAGAGGGGGAACTATCGATTCACCATGGACCATTAGATCAAGTGGATCAGCGGGGGAGTTAAGGCTGAGTGTATTTCAACACTCATAAGCTCAGGAGGAATAGTCACCATTATATCTAGATCAACGAGAGTTGTATATCTTTTGATTTTGGATTTCGGCATTTTATAGAGTGGAGTATGGAGAAAGTCGTGACTTAGAGGTCTTGAGTTGCGAAATCCCGATACGCAAAATTCTAACATAATTTGGACTGTCAGATCGAGGAGGAATCAGGGTCATCGATCTGAGGAGAAGAAGTCACGAGTTCAGACTTTGGGAGGAAGGATAGGAGTCGCATCGCGAATTCATGAGTCACAAAATCCTGATGCATTCGGAGGTGGACCCGAGGATGTGACTAGGGTCACATGGTTGAGACATAAGGGAGGAGCTAAAGATCCGCTAGCCTGTTTCAGTGTTTCGGGAGTAAAAGGAGTCATAGGGACTCACAATAGGAATCATGAAGCCACAAAACCCGAAACACCTTTTCGGGTGAAGGTCGTGGTCACATCAGTTGGTCACGTCGAGTGGAGGTTCACACCTAGTGCTTGCTCGCACAGGTATAACTTCTAAGAACGACCCATGGTTATATGTGCGAAGGTTCCAGTGGGAACTAAAGAGTCATTCTGAATCAAGGGAATAGAAATATCCAAGACTGAGAGGTCACGCAGAACCTGCTGAGGTAGGGGTGTTGCATCAGGTGGTATCAGAGCCTAGCTTACAATCATTGTTTTTTGTAAAAGGGAGACAGAAGGAAATTTGTTATTTAAATTCTGTGTGGAATAGATTTAAACAATGACACCAAGTAGACGTCAAGATAGACCCATGCCCGATCTAGTCGTGGAAAGGGAAATGAGATAAATTCATGCTCGATTGGATGTTATGGAGACAACACAAAGGTGAACATCTGATACTGGAGATTTCAGTGAGGCCGAAAGAGAAAATGAGGTTGGAGCCGAAGAAGAAGTTGCAGACAAATATGCTACAGAGGAACGTCTATTCAGAGTTGTTGCGATAATAGGAGCCAGAGAAAAAATAGGCATCCCGGTGTATTAAGGTAACTTAGACGTTGAGGAGCTACTAGATTGGTTTAGAGATCTAGATAAATACTTCGACTATGAGGATATCGATGAGGATAAGAAAGTAAAACATGCTATTACTAGACTGAAAAGGCATGCAACACTATGGTGGGATGAACTATAGGGTGACAGGCGTTGCAAAGGCAAACAACGAATCAAAACCTAGGATAGGATGGTAGCAAAGATGAAAGCAAAGTTTATACCCATAGATTACCAAATTAATCTGTTTCGATGAATGCAGAATTTGAGACAGAAGGGGATGACAGTGAAGGAATACACTGAGGATTTTTACAGACTCAAAATCAGGGAAATTCATCATGAGAGTGATGATGAAAAAATCGCTAGATACATGAATGGATTGAGATATGAAATTCAAGATGAGATGAGCATGGTGACAATCAGAAATGTAGAAGATGCTTATCAAATTGCTTCAAAAGATGAGGAGAAGTTGGCCCGAAATCAAGGTCAAAGGGGCAGAGGTAGAAGTCAGAGCAGAGGCAAAGCAATTGCCCAAGACAGAGTACAGAAGCCCAAGGATGAAGAAAATAAATCTCATAACCACCCAGAAAGGGGAGGAAGCTCACAAGGAGGACAATATGTTGATAGCAACACTTTTCCTCGAGAAAGAGGAAGAGGAAGAGGCAGAGGTGGTGAAATAAAGTGTTTTGTTTGTGGAAATATCAGACAAGTATTTTGAATGTCCCGATACAAAAAGGGATGGAGGAGGATAAGCTCACATTTCAGAAGAGTAGAGGCAAAATGTTGAGGCATAAGTTGTAGAAGGTGGAAGATCTTTAATGATGAGAAAAAATATCTTGAAGCCAAAGAAGAGGTGGAGAATCCAGTCCAAAGGAACAGTTTGTTTAGAACTGCTTGCAATACCAAGGATAGGGTATGCAAGGTAATTGTGGACAGTGGATGTACAAACAATCTAGTATCCACAGAAATGGTGGAGAAGATGGAGTTGGAAACAGTTGCACATCCAATCCCATATAAGGTTTTGTGGTTGCAAAAAGGACATCAGGTAACAGTCACTAAACAGTGTTTATTTGAATTTAATATAGGGGGATATAGATATGAGATCTTATGTGATGTTATTCCCATGGATTTCTGTCATCTTTTGTTGGGGAGACCGTGGCAATATGACATAAATATTGTTCATGATGGGAGAAAGAACACATACACCTTGGAGAAGAATGGTAGAATGAATATGTTGCTTCCAATTGAAGGCAAGAAGGTGAAAGAAGAAACAAGCTATACTATACTTCTCATGAGTGGAAAGGAACTTCTAGATGAAGTCAAGAAAGATGAAGAAATGCAGTTTGTTGTGGTGAGAAAACCTAGAGTCATCTTGACCAGTAATTCAATGGATGATCTACCTGAGGAAATTCAAGAACTGCTAGAGAATTTTGTTGATATAGTGGTGGCCGATTTACCTTATTCATTGCCTCCCATCAGAAGTATAAGCCATAACATATATCTTATACTAGGATCGAGTTTATCAAACAAAGAAGCATACAGATTGACACCGGAAGAGAATGAAGAAGTTAAGAAGCAAGTTCAGGATTTGATGGACAAGGTATTGATCAAAGAAAGATTGAGTCCATGTGTTGTGCCAACAGTGTTAAGTCCAAAGAAGGATGGTGGATGGAGAATGTGTACATACTCGAGGGATATAAACAAAATCACCATTAGGTATAGATTTCCTTTACCAGGGATGGATGACTTGATGGATTGTTTGAGTGGAGAAAAGTTTTTTTCAAATATTGATTTGAAAATAAGATATCATCGAGTTAGAATGAGGGAAGGTGATGAATGGAAGACAACATTCAAGATGAATGAAGGGTTGTATGGATGGTTTTTCATGCTGCTTGGTTTGATGAATGTGCCAAGTACTTTCATGAGGTTGATGAATGAAGTCTTGAAATATTTCATTGGAAAGTTTGTAATTGTGTATCTTGATGATATATTGATCTTCAGTAAGACTGAGGAGGAACATTTGAGACATTTGATTTTAGTGATGAGGAGGTTACATCAAGATAAGTTGTTGATAAATTTGAAGAAGTCATCTTTCATGAAGAAAGAGATTGTTTACTTGGGTTTTATGATCTCTTCGAATGAGTTGAAGATGGATCCTGAGAAGGTAAAAGAAATCAAAGAATGGCCATCGCCAAGGAATATCTTTGAAGTCAGAAGCTTCCATGGACTAGCCAGTTTTTACAGGAAGTTCATCAGAAATTTTAGTGGAATTTCTACACCAATGATGGACACAGTCAAGAAAAGACATAAATATTTTCATTGGACAAAGGAAGCAGAGAAAAGTTTCAAGTTGTTAAAGGAGAATATAATTGGACAGCCAGTTCTGGTTTTTCCATATTTTAGTAAGACATTTCAAGTGAGATGCAATGAAAGTGGATTTGCGGTTGGAGCAGTCTTAAGTCAAAACAATAGACCAATTGTATACTTTAGTGAGAAGCTGAATGATGCCAAGATGAAATATTCCACATATGATAAAGAGTTTTATGCAATCATACAGGCGCAGAAGAAATGGAGGCACTACTTGGTTCCGAAAGAGTTTGTTTTGTATAACGACAACCTTGCTTTACAATTCCTAACCAGACAAGAAAAATTGAACCAGAAACATGAAAATGGGTTGAATTTATGCAGAACTTTTCTTTTTTTATAAGACACATTTATGGAACTCATAACAAGGTTGTTGATGCATTGAGCAGGAAATGTTTGATTCTGCGGGAGTTTCATGTGAAGACCTTAGTTTTTGATAGTCTTAAGGACATGTACAGAGATGATTCAGATTTTAAGGATGCTTATGAAGCATGTGAAAATCCTTTTATGAGAGACAGAAGCCAATGGATTGAATACTTAATCCAGGATGGATTATTATTCAAAGGAAATCAGTTGTGTATCCCGAAGATTTCTATGAGAGAGAATCTTCTAAAGGAAATACATAGTGGGGGATTGGCTGGACATTTTAGCCATGAAAAAACATTTGTGCAGCTGAATAGTTTGTATTATTGGCCAGGGATGAGGACGGATGTCAAGAATTTTGTGAACAGGTGTAGAATTTTCCAGCATGCAAAGGGAAAAAGATAGAATACAGGATTGTATCAACCTTTTCCAGTACCAAAGAGGCCGTGGGATGTGGTAAGCATGGATTTTATGTTAGGAATACTGAGGACACAGAGAGGTTTTGATTCCATATTTGTGGTAGTCGGAATATTTTCCAAAATGGAACATTTCATTCCATGTCAAAAAACCAGTGATGCAACACACATTGCAAATATATTTTTCAAAGAAGTTGTTCGACTTCATGGTTTACCCAAGAGTATTGTTTCAGATAGAGATACCAAATTCATTGGTCATTTATGGAGGAAACTATGGAAGAAGTTGGGGACGAATTTATCTTTTAGCTTAGAATATCACCCTCAGACAGATGGAAAAACTGAGGTAGTAAATCGAAGCTTGGGAGACTTGTTGAGGAGTTTAGTAGATGAACATCACAGTCAGTGGGATCAGATTTTTCTACAAGAGGAATTTTCTTATAATGACTCACCTAATAGGAGCATAGGACAGAGCCCATTCCAGATAATGTATGGAATGTAGCCAAGAGCTCCACAATAAGATAAAAGAGTGATTGCAGAGTTCCAACCAGGAATACAAGCGCAGGGAAGGTCAGTACAGGAGAGAGATTCAGTTTGAAGTGGGAGATTTATTCTTAGAGCACATAAGAAAGGAAATATTCCCAAGGGGAACTTATAATAAACTGAAAATGAAAAAGATAGGACCATGTAAGATTCTGAGGAAATTTGAGGCAAATTCTTATGAGATAGAATTGACAGATGATGTGGGAATATCATCGATATTCAACGTAGAAGATTTGTATCCTTACAGAGTGGATGAAGCAAATGGGGAAGAGACTCGGAAGGAAGTTTAATGGGTCAAACAGATGCTTGTAGCTAAAAAGCCGAAAATGGAAAAGATCATTGATGAGAGAGTTAACAAGAAGACCCAGAAAAAGATGTATTTTGAATACTTGGTAAAATGGAAAGGAAACCCGATTGAGGATGCCAGTTGGGAAAGTGAAGCGGAGATCCAGAAACATGGACAGATGGTGCAGGATCTCATGGATAGGAGCCCATGAATTTTTCAGTGAGAGGAGTACGATGCAGGAGCATCATAAGCAATCCAACAAAGTGGAGGACAGTTGGATATGCACTAGCGCGCGTTTTGAGGATGTTTTTAATTTGAAAGGATGAAACATTAATGTAATATCTGGAAAATATATTTTTTCTTTTATGGTTTGGAGATTGTAAAAAAGATCTTGAGTGGTTGCTCTCATCTGTTTGTTGGAGGAAATTAATGTAATAAATGTAAAGTAGATATAGGCTTTAATTCTATTAGATAGATAGAGGTTGTAGGAGGGAAAAATCTAGAAATCTCCCTTGTATGTATTGTAATGTATTCATTATTCTCATTGTAAGAGTAAGAGATGAAGAGCTATAGAGAAAGAGAGAGCAGAGAAGAACATAGTTTGTAGAAGTTGTATAAGCAGATAGTTGTTGCTATAGAACCCATGTACAAAATTACTTGAGTTAATATAAGAATGTTTTGACTCAATTTCATGGTGTCGTGATGAATATTGTTTGCATATATTGAATGGTATGTTTACAGTTTGCTTATATACTCTGTTTTTCATTTGTTTCAATGCTTGTATGTATGATTTCATGTTGAATGTATGAGTTCTGTAAGAGGGAGAGTATGAGTTTCAATTGTTTCTCATCCTGGGAATTCCTGGAAGGAGTGTAGTGAAATTCCACAAGGAGTGCGTCGACAAGTTATGAGTCTTACCTCAGAAAATCCAAGGAGGGATACCGTTGTTCTCATACCAGTAGAAGTGAAAGTATACCATAGATCCATGCAAGGTGTGTGCAGGCAGGTTGAAGTATTAGAATTTTCCAACCCAGTGAGTGGTTGAAGAGCTATTTTTGCGAGGAGTGTGCAGAGTTGGAGAGTTCATATAATCAGAGATTATCGTGAAGCCACAAGGAGTGCAGGAAAAATCCCTTAAATTCCTTGAGTTTGTAGCAAGAACTAAGCTCAGGAGGGATAGAGACTTTGAAGCGTTCGAAGGAAGACAAGGGATGAAGTCACTAGCAGAAGTCAAGATCATAAGGAGGCGTCAAGTTATTTGGCTAGGAGCATTGAGAACTTAAACGGACATTTGAAATTCTAAGAGGGGGAACTATCAATTCGTCACGGACCATTAGATCTAGTGGATCAACGGGGGAGTTAAGGTTGAGTGTTTGTCAACACTCATAAGCTCGGGAGTAATAGTCACAATTAGATATGGATCAATGGGAGTCGTAGATCTTGTGATTTCAGATTTCGACATTTCGGGAGTGGAGTGTGGAGAAAGTCGTGACTTACATGTCTTGAGTTGAAAAATCATGATACACGAAATTTCGACATAATCTGGATCGTCAGATCGAGGAGGAATCAAGGTCTTCGATCTGAGGAGAAGAAGTTATGAGTTCGTACTTTTTGAGGAAGGAAAGAGTCGCATCGTGAACTCAGGAGTCGTGAAATCCCGACGCGTTTGGAGGTGGAGCCTAGGACGAGACTGAGGTCACATGGTTGAGACATAAGGGAGGAGCTAAATATCCGCTAGCCTATTTTGGGGTTTCGAGAGTCAAACGAGTCAGATGGAATCACAATAGGAATCTTTAAGCCATGAAACCTGAAACACCTTTTCAGGTGAAGTTTGTGGTCACATTGGTTGGTCATGTGGAGTGGAGGTTCGCACATAGTGCTTGTTCGCACAGGTATAAATTTGGAGAAGGACCTGTGGTTATATGTGTGAAGGTTCCAGTGGGAACTAAAGAGTCATTCCAACTCAAGGGAATAGAAATATCGAAGACCGGGAGGTCACGCAGAACCTGTTGAGGTAGGGGTGTTGCATAACCCCATCTTCACATTCTAATGTTTTATTGTAACATTCTAACTTGGATTTATGGGCATCCAACCAATCCATTCCAAGAAGAACATCATAAGATCCTAAATGAAGTATGTTTAGAGTTGTTTGGGTGGCTATCCCATTCAAAATGAATTTGCATGTTGGTAAGACCTATGTAACCTTTTTTTTTGTTCTCGTGGCTAGTTGTACCAGTCATGATTTAGCATGTTTTATTGGATGCAATTTACATTTCTTAATAGTTTTATGGGTGAAATAACTCATATTAGAACCAGGGTCAATCAAAATAGAAACAGGATGGTGGGAAATCATACCTTCCATCTCCACCATTGAATCTTGGTGGTAAACATGTCTATTATCCAGGGCTACATAAATTTGTGGCATGCTCCTAGCCACATCGTTGATTGTGGTAGATTTATGGATGTTGTAGAATCTCCTATTTTCTGACTTCTTATGTGGGAATTCCCTTAATAAATTTTATTCCCCACATCCCCAACAATCCAAGGGTTCTCTCTTTGTATTATCAGTCTTTCTTGGGGATGATCCCAAGGGTTTATTTCCACTTTGAGATGGGAAAATTTTCTTGTTATCGCACAAGTTGTAGGTTGGTAAAATATCTAACCAACCACAAATTGGTGGCAAATAGGAGGGAACCTACCCACTGTCACCTTAGACAGGTGTCCCCGTCAATTTAGAGGTGAGATAGTCACCTCAAGGGGGGAATCTCGGTGACCCTAGGGGGAATGAGATGGAAAATTATCACGATGAAGAGAATGTCCCTAAATGTCAATTACGTATGGTATGAAGGTCTTGGGAAAGAGTCTTTGGAAGGTTCAAGGGTTTCCAAATATGTTGAGTGACCTACCGATATTGAAGTACCTTTCCGAGACACAAGAAAAACAAACATGTGATGCAATATAACCAATTGGAAAAGAAAGTTAATATTTATGTCCCTAATATCCATTGTTACTAACAATATATATCAGAAATTAAATGGAACAATAATTTTCTAAATAAGTGCTAGAAATCAAGTGAAAGATACAAGATAAAGACTAGATAAACACTAGCAAAACTCAAGATTAAAGACCAAGATACTAGCATGAAAAGATAAGGTTGTTGTAAACACTTTCTGAAGAAATATATCTCAGCCTTATGTCTGTGACAATCAACTTATTACAACAATAAAATCATCCACTAAACCTCCTCCAAACTTTGCCAAAACATGGGCTAGACCAAGTAGTATAAGTGTGCAAAGTTTGGGAAAATTCCAACGGTTGATTAAAGAGTTATTCAAGAAATTAGATTAGGGTTTATGCATCCCTAATGGTTGAAGATGAAATTTTGTAAGAGCATAAAGAACTACCCCTTTTATGGGGACACCCTAGTGGTTTTTAGGTGCTCTAAGCACAAGGAAAATAACAGAAGTTGCAAAACGTTAATACGACAAGAAATCACATTTCCCAATGCAATATGTTGTTTCTCCAATGAAAGAATACTTCAGATTGGTGACTTTAAAATTTTGTGATGGATTCTTTAAAGAACAATATATATCAATAATAACCCTAGGGTTTTAAACCCTCTTACTCCCTAGGGTATTCCAACCAAACTTTAGGGTAAATCTAGGAGGGTATACACACTTGTATTCCTCCTAGAAACCCTAGAAAACAAGAAAGAATTAAAACCTTTAAAAAAGAGATGAAACAATTATGGAGGGTGTATCTAGCATACTCCTCCCTATGGTTTCCACCAACAATAACCAAAGTAAGAAATAAAATGATAGAATATCCAAACTATTTCTTACCTAATCAAAGAAAATGAGAGAACAAACCCTAGTTACCATGCAAAATTCATCCAAGATTCAAGAGAGAAAAGAATTTAGGGGGTGAACATCACTCCGCATCAAATCGCCAAAATACATTCACCATAATACATTCCACAAGAGAGAGAAACCAAAATCACCAAGAGTAGCGAAAATGTCAGCCATGTACTTCTCACAATGGGAGAGTTATGTTAAAATGAGATCTTATGATCTCTTATTTATACAAAATGTCTCCAAAATAGTTTGTCCACATAATATTAGGGTAAACCACAAGACTAGGGGTTAGAAACCCTAATATTTCACCTTTTACAAAATAATATTAAACATTTAACTTAAAATTTTCTTTTACACAGAAGGTAACCCTAATTTAGAAATATGTCACCCCTTTAGGGGACGTTTTGGCACTAGGAGCAAGTCGTTGGTGTAGGAGGAGTGTATTTAGGCTTACCAAAGACACATTTCAAGCATCCAAGTCACTTCCTTCATGATCAAAGCCTCAACCTCCTCAAAATTTCCTTGTGCCAATGCATATCAACCTCACCACCAAACCCTAACCTCTTAAAATGCCATGCTCCTAAAGATGACATTTTTCCTCTCCTAGGAAAAACATTTAGCAAGTAGGGTCTAGATTATGTTTCCCAAGTCATATTCTAGGCCTCCAAAGTTTCATATTTCTCATATGGCATGTGGGCCTTTAGAATCCACCTATGGGCTTCAAGCCACATGGAAGCCCAAGCTAGGCTTGTTCCTCCAAAATTTTCCACCAACTAGGTCCTGCAAAGACAAGTAAGCACACCCTCCAAGGATCTCAAGTCATAGCATAATTATAAGTAAATCAAATCAATAAATGATCCACCTAAGCATGTGCATTAAAGATTACCATATCAAAAACTTAAGTGCTCAAATACATTATGCGACTTTTCAAGCTTGAATATGGGAGGGTTGACGAAGTGTCCTATTAGGTAGATATTTCCCTAGGTCAAGGAGAGTTTCCAAGAGATTCCTCTCTAAGCCATGTAAAGTGGGTGAAGTAGTTAAGGATAAAGACTTAGTGGGAATGGGATTCATGGAATACAAGGGGTTGTAGTGTCTCATTCATGTGTGCCTTTGTAGAGAGTGCGTGGCACCTTCGTTTGCAATGCAATTTTTTCCAAGCCCATCATTTTTCCATTCTTTTTTTATTTCAATTTTAGGGACAAGTTGAAGGTCGTTGTCCTGGCGTGGTGTCCAAATAATGACAGTGTCACTCACAAACACCTAGTGGAAATGGGAAGTATGGCTCGTGATGAGACCCCCTTTATATCATCCATGCAACTGAGATCCACTACCCTAGATTAGTGACCAGATGATGGTAATGTCACACCACTAAATATCCATGATCATGATAGGTTGGCTTGTGATGAGACCTCCTATCCTCCAACTAACCCTTTAAGAATTATTAATCATTATTCTTGTGGGTCCCCCTTTTCTTACAGATAAGTGTTTCATTTCTTTCTAGGAGGGATCCATGGGCAAAGCATCTGGAAGTTTTATATAAAGGATTTTAAATTTTACCCAACATCAATCCCTCTGGGCATTCATCCCCTTCTTCTCATAGAATTAGGGACAACCCCTTCTTGGGTCAATACACCTTAAAATCCAAAGAGATAAGGAAATCGGAGGAAATAGTGATGGAAAGTGGTAAGTATGGTCGGGAATGGTACAATGGTTCTTCAAGGGAGTTCCTAGTATCAAACCCATCCCCAAGGAAGATCACTTACGAGGGGACAATTTTAACCACCAAGGTGAAGTAGGGAAAATGCCATAATGTCCAAGCATATGTCATGAAATATAAAGCAGTCTAAGATACAACATACTCAAATATTCAAACATTGAAATGACACTTACCATAATACCTTACTTGTACCTCATGGACCAAGGCCCATTGCCTTCTGGAAGCCAGCCGGTGTGGTGGATACCATCTGAAAATATACGACCTTTCTGGTGGTGAGAAGGGTCTCCATCTATGCAAAAAGATATTTCTAGTCATGTGGTCTCTCGGTACTCCATAACTACAACTTGAGGGACTCGAGACATAATCTCCTTAGTTATCCCACAAAATAGGGATAACATTGTTGATACACACTTTTAGTAAGAAGGCTCATCTTAGAGCCTTTCCCATGGTTCTTAAATCTTGAGGGTCTAAACCCCTTCTTCTTGAATTCCAATTTGCTTTCATTTTTCCAATCCTTATGAGGTTTTGCCTTGTGCTTGAATTTCTCATAGCAGTAACTTTCCTTCCTAATGGTGTCTTCTAAGGTCTTAGGTTCATCAAACTCAATAATTTCTCAAAACGATTGAGGTGGTCCATTAATGAATCATTGTATCTTCATATTTTCATCCTTGATATAAGGAACATGCCTCATCATCTCAAGGAATTTGTTAACATATTCATCTCTGGTGAGCTATCCTAGCTTGAGTTCATAGAAATCCATATTATTTTCATCATAGTACCTCTCAGATAGATACTTTTTCTTAAAATATTTCTCAAATTGTCTCCATAAAAACTCCTTCTCATGAATTCCTTTCACATTCCTAAGGTCCTCCCACCAAATGGAGGCCTTTACATTCAATTTGAAAGTGGATATTCGGGCCTTTAAGTTTTAAGAGTAGTCATGGACTCTGAATTACTTCTTTAGGCCAAGTAACCAAGCTTTTTCTTATTCCTCCTTTTTAATCTCTCCATCAAAATTGGGTGTCTTGGCTTTCTTAAACTCTTCAGGGTCACATCCCTTAACACTTTTTCTCCTCTTTCTTCTCCCCTGAAGGGGTGAACTAGTATCACTACCATAAAACTCCTTTGAGTTTTCAGTTCCCTTAGTAGAGAATTATTCATATGAGTCATGGACGTTAGCATTACTCTTGGCTCAACGTTGGGCCTTCTTCGAGGTGCTTCTTCTTTTGTTTTTACTTTCAAGGCCATGTTTTTGTATCTCATGTGGAATTTGGTTTTTCTTAGTATTATGCCCATCCACATTACTAGTTGTTGGCCCATGTTGCAGTTGCCTTTGTATATCTGGTAGGATTTGTAGTAGGACTGCATTAACTTCAATTTGTTTTTCCTGTTCTTTTATCATCCTTCCATTTTCCACCTTACAACTTTGTAATTATGCCATAAGGATTCTTATAGTTTAAATTAAATCTGGAGGGGTTTCCACCACCCTCCTCTCATCATAATATTTTTCTCTTTTATGTGATATTTCTCCAAAATCATGACATGTCACCATTCTTTATGTTGTAGTTTCCTTATTGTCCACTGACTAGTTGAGTGTTCATAACAACATTTTTTGTTAGTCAGTTGTCCTCAAATTTTATGAACAACGTGAGTAATATTTGTAAGATAAAATTATCTTCATTATTCCACATACAACATCAGCATGTAGTTCATATTTAAAACATGCAAAAATAGCAGAAGGTATCACTCTTTTCAATAGTAAAGCTTAAATAATCTCTTATGAGTGGGTAGGGTAGGTTACCCTGCCCTTTAAAGGCTTTGTATTAGAATTTATTTTCGCTCTTTCATGAGACCAAGTAGGACAAGTTTTGTAACCTAGATTTGATACCAATTTATCACACATCTCACCCCCTAAGTACTCTTTTAAAAGGAATGGGGCATAATTTTTTTCTTTCCTACAACTCCCTAAATTCTTCGAATGAGGACACCATCACCTTGTTCTCACCGAGATATTTCCAACGACTATAACCTTGTCCAAAATAGAGCTCTTCCTTGAAATTTATGGCCTTCTGAAGTTTTCAGGGCGTCATTGGCCAATGGCCATCCCTTTTCCACATGGGATCCACGTAGCTTCACCTCTCTTGTGTCGTCTGACATGGCACGGTCATGACTTGGGTTGTCACCCCCTGGAAATGATGTGGATGTTGGTTGTAGGGAATGTCTCCAGGTCTTCACAAATATTGGGCCTTTGACCCTTTGACACTCTAACACAGGTCTAAAACTCCTTGGAGATCTGAATTTCAGAGGGCTCCTTCCACTCAGAATATCTATGGTGGAGCTCTGTCCACCCTTGGATCTAACAAACAATGTTTTTCCACACCTAACACATGGTTTAGACATGAATAGGAAGGAAAGAGAGGAAGGGTATGACACCTAACTCGTGTCTAATCCCATGATGCCATGTGGACCTACCCAGACATGCCACATCACCATGGCATATGTGGGCCTGTCCAATTGGAGCTTGACACTTCAACGAGGGGATTTTGATGTTCAACGCTTCGGCGTTTGGCCTATGCACCAACACACCAAATCTCTCAGAGCCCCAGAGTTTCAAATTTTTGAAGTGGTTCCCACACACGTACTTATGAACATGACTTATGTCTAATCATGGGATTTATTTAATCTCATTAATTAAGTAATCTTCGTCCTTTGGGCCGTAGCACAGGTTACGCTCTACTTCAAACTCCTAAAATACCGAAGGTCGAAACCCCGAAGTTCCACTAACCATCAATCTAAGATCCTTCGAGATATTTCTCGACTGTTCGATTGACAAAAGTGTAAGGATAGAATAAGTGGAATTATTAACCGAAAAAAAAAATTCGTCACTACTTCATGACCACTTAGATCGGTAATACTCTAGAGAGGTTGAAAGGTTAGGAGTCGTTTGATTCGCAAAGTCACGAAATCATAAAATCTCGCCAGTCGTCTGATCAAGTAGATATTTTGGGTATCATATCCATCGTAGATCTATAAGAGAACATTGACAAATATTATACCATTGATCTGTGATCATGATCAACGGTGTAGAAAATAAATGTGGCTGAGAAGTAGGTCAGGGTTTAACGAGAAGGTGGAATCCACAGTGACGGATAAGGAACCAGTAGTTGTTGGTCAAACTATCAGGTGACCGTGTCCAGAGTTTTCCTTCGACAGGATTTGAGTGTTGTGAGGTTCAAACATCCCAAAACCCTGGACCTCCGAAATCTCGAAGCTCGACAATATTATCCCCTTTTGAGTGTAGTGAAGGGTTCTAGGGTCCTGGTAATATGGAAGTCCTAGTAGCTCGAGGGATCAAGTCGGTAATCCTGCATGAGAGGTAATATGCCCGCGGATTTGGGATTATGGTCACTGGTAACCTATACACGCCCCATAATTCTATGCTTCAAAATATTAACCAAGAGTTAGTTAAGCTCATGGACTTGGGCCTAAGTTCACATGGAAAAATGGTTTGAAGGAAGCACATTTCATTCACAAAACTCAAATTCTATAACAGAAAAAGTAATTTCGATGGATTGATGAGTTTGGAAAAGTCCTGTAGAGTCTGTCTCGACTCTATAATTTTGGATTTGATCCTTGGACAGTCCTTTTGAGTATTAGCACATATAGATTCAGACAGGAGGTCAACTCATCAGTTTCCCCTAAATTCATTTAAAAACCCATTAATAACAGTCCTCCTTTATAAATAGGAGTAAGTAGAAAAACCATTAATGGAATATCATATTCAAGATTTACTTCAAATTTCCCAAGCCACTAGGCCAATGAGAGTTACGAATTTTACCATTTAACAAGATAAACAATTTTGCAATTTCCTAGCTCAAGAAACTCATATTATAACAAACTAATGAAGACAATATAAAACTCAAAGTCACACTTATCTTATATTGGAAATTAGTTGGAAACTGTTGAAAGGGGTTTCCTTTTCCACCCAACCATAGGCACAGTAACTCTTTGAGTATTCCTCAATTAGACACCCCCTATATAGATCATGATTCCATGAGAGGGATTCTTCTTGATCTCGGAAATAGAAAGGGACAAAGTTTACTCTCCTTTTACCAAAGGAACCTGACAGTTTAGTTTCTTATCCACCAAGAAAGGGAGTCTGTTGGGATTATTCACTCGATCACTATAGCTATGTTTATCAGCTTCATTAGAAAACATTGTCCAAGCTTCCATGTAACCAAAATAGCTTAGTTCTCAATTTTCTTCAGAACCAGAGAGCCTCACACGCTCTCCTTTCTTGATTGGTCCTCAAATCCATTTGTGTCTATTTTCTTCTTCCTTTTGCCCACGATTTTATTTCCTTTCCTTTCCTTTTTAACAATATTGTGTGGGTCATATTAGGAAGTTTCCTCATTGAATCTTGAGGAATACTCCCCGACTACCAGTCTGAATAGTAATTTTTTTTTTTGGGCCAGAAGACTGTTATGGTTCTGAGCAATTTATATACAGCAGAGTACCGGCCTGGCAGGGATCATCTCACAATTATTGGTTCCCCATACCATCCCTCTCATGCATCATGATCTATATTGGAAACCCTCTTTCAACATTCATGTCACCTTTTCATTTTTATTTAATAACAAAAATATATACATTACCTTATATATCAAGGTTCATTCTATTTCCAACATTCACATGTCAGATATGTCCATAGTCTTGTTCACAGTAACAATAATATTTACAATCTGGGGGAAACATGGGTGTTATAGGATTAGTAAATATATCAACTATATGATCATTTGTTCTGCAATAGACAAGAGATACAACGTTCTCATGAACCAAGTGTCTCAAACAGTGAGCATGGAGCTCAACATGCTTCATCTTATTGTGGGATGCAAGGATTTCAACAACTTGAATGGAACCTTGATTGTCACATTAAAGTGTGATTGGGGCATGTAAAGGAAATCCAAGTTCACCCATAATTTGGTTAATCCATACTACCTTTGTACCTGCATGAATGGTGCCACTATATTCTACTTTTGTAGTTGAAAATGATACTACCTCATGTTTCTTGCATGACCAAACCAATGATCCAGTGATGAAACAAAACACATAGCCGGATGTGGACTTTCGATCATCATTGTCGCCTAACCAGTTGGAGTCGCTGAATTTGACCAACGAATATGAACTTCAACAATACTTGATACCAAAATGCATGGTACCTTTTTAAAAATGAACAATCCTTTTGACTTCTTTCCAGTGGCTTTCTCTAGGATCTTTCATAAAAAGAGAAACCACACTGACAAAAAAGGAAATTGCAGTTCAATTGTGAGTAAGATAAATGAGACTGATGACCAATTTTTGATAGAGAGTAACATCAACTTTGGGAGTTTGAAAAGTTTTTCTCATATTAACTCTATATTAAAAGGGATTAGCATAGGGCTTACAATCTACCATCTTGAAACGTGTCAAAATATTCTTTACGTATTTAGATTGAGAAATGAAAAAACCATCAAACAATGGTAATTCTTGAAGAACCAAAATTAATGTTGAATACCAAGATCTATCATGTTAAAGGAGTCAACAAGTTGTTTCTTCAATCTAATATTGAGATCAATGTTATTGCTAGTTATGACAAAGTCATCAATATATACAACAATAATCAAAGTGTTTCCATAAGTATGGAGTACATATAAGATGTGATCGGATTCAAAACATTTGAAACCAATACAAAGAAATAAATTGTCGATCTTAGCATACCAAGCTCTGGGAGTTTGCTTCAAACGATAAAGAGACTTTTGAAGTCGAAAAACTATTTTAGAATATTTCATAAGACCAATAGTTTATTCCATGAAAAATTCTTTAGATTGGTCACCATGAAGAAAATCACTCTTCACATCCATCTGATGGATCTGCCATCCAAATCAAGCAGCAAGAGAAAGAATCAATTGAACAAAGTTCATCTTTGCAACAAAGGAAAATTTATCATTGTATTCGATGTCTTCTTGTTAATTAAATCCCTTAGAAACCAAGTGACATTTTTTATGCTCAACAACACCTTCAGAGGTAAATTTGGTCTTGTATACCCATCAACACTTCACAATGTTATTTCCTTGAGGTTGGGGAACTAAATCCCAAGTGTGATTATTCAAAAGAATTTATTTTTGTTTGCACGGTCTGCTCCCATTTAGGTTTTCCTTGGGAATATGAGTAGGTAAAAGGGTCATAGGTTTCAAGCACATGAGTCATCAAAGAAACACTAGCATGTTGCTTTTGATTAGGATTTGTTCGGGAAACATCACCAACATCAGAACCAACAACTTAATGGTGTTGGCAGCCCATCTAGGTAGATAATAAAGGGGTGAATTGTTGTTCACTATAGAAGTTTGAGTAGAAGTTGGAACAATTTTAGTAGAAGGAGAGATCGGACCAATCGAAATAGAAATCGACTAACTAGTCAACTCAAAAGTCGAAGGTCCAATCAAAACATGAACAAATTTCGACTGTCCAGTCGAAGGAACAAAAAATGGAATAAGAGAACTAGATTCAGAAACAACATCAAATTGATCATCCTGTAACAATCTAGAGGAGACATTCAACAAATTGATGCCATAAGACTTCTCATCAAGCCATACATTTCTTTTGATAATGATCTATGTTTGACAGGTTCAAACAATCAATAGGATTTACACTCTTCATAATATCCCATCATGATGCAAGCATGACTCTTTGCATCCAATTTATTTATGCAATCATCGGAAATATGATCCTAGGAAACACATCAAAACACATAGAGGTGGTCGATATAGGGCTTCCTTCCACACCATTGTTCTACTAGATTCATCAAAGGAACAACTCAAGTTGAGATGTGATTGAGCAAATTATTTTCACAATAGAAAACTTCAGCCCATAATTGAGAAGGAAAAAAAATTCCTACAAAAGACATCTATCCATTTCGACTAATGTTCAATGCCCCATATTATTCCCCTAACTACACTAAAAAAATTCTCACATAGATTTTGATTATTTAACTGACAAATTCTCAAAATATCTTCTTAAAATTTGGAGTCTAACAATTCATACCTTATTTCTCCCTTGATATGAACTTTGTAGAATATCCCAAGATTCCTTTGAACTGGTTTTTGTTTCAATTCTTGGGGAAAATTATTTATGCGTGGCGTGTTGGGTGTCTTTTGATCCTTTTTCTTATTCTCTTTTAGTTGATCTTTCTTAGCCTATTTCCATCTATTATAAGTGGGTTGATCAACCAACACTAGGTATCTGATTTCAACTAGATCACATAAATCCTAAGAATAATATAACATCTTCATCTTAATGCTCCAAAAATATAATCCATTCCACCCTAAACTAAGGGATTTGAGGTTGAGTAAATTTGAATTTATTGTTGTCTGTGGCCATGTTGATTATGACTCCTCTTGAAACCCATCCACTTGTTGGGAATCAAAAAAAAAACATTTATGGATATTTATATTTTTGTTGTTACCCTCTTCAATGGTGGCTTTGTAACCTAATGCTTTTTCACCGAAAAAAAATTTGATGGTCAAAATATGCTCATTGTTGTTGCTTCTATACTTTGTTGTTCCTATACCAATATTCTCATTGTTGTTTCTTATGTAACTTGTTGTTCCTATACCAATTTTAATACAAGGAGTTTACAAAACAAATTAAGAAGAGAATGAAAATTAAATTAATTCAAATATTTGTTGACCCACCAAATGTAGGAAATCACTCTCATTATTGAAAACATGAGATTACATAAATTTATAAAACAATTAAATGCATAGAAAATATCAATAGTTATACTATGATTTCATAAATAAACTCCTAACTTTGCATCCGCTTCAAACATGCTTTAATACTAGATAAAAATTCTGAAATTTATCCAATCATGTAGGGGAAATTAATCTTCCCCCTAATTTTTCCATTACGAAATTGAGCATCAACACATGCTTTCAGAGTTATGCATGTCAATGTTTATAGAAATTTTAAATCGCCCTTTAATCTTTTTTGTTTAGGTTTGTTTTCTTTATGGTGTATGTAGATAAAAGTTAGATGCATTCAAACACCAACATTGTTTGTCAAATGGGGGGAAATTGAGTGTTAATAGTATGAAATGGAAATAATGTGTGGGTGCCATTCTTGATTTTACATGATTTCCTCATCTCATTGTCTATTTGAGGATATTATGCTTCCTTTTTTTTCTTTCAAATATGTTTTAGTAAGACCCTACTTCAGTGCATCTTTGAGTAATTTCCAGTGCATTCAATGAAGACCTTTTTGGAAAGAAAACAATAGCTTATGGTTCTACCTCTTCGCAAATATTTGGGACTTAATAGTGTCCATGAGGGACTATTGTCATTTGAAAAATGGAGAAAGATATTGAATTCTACTTAGCAAGTTGATTAGCAATTTTTTTCTAGCCCCTAGGCATGGCTATTTTCTCTCTAAGAATCCATCTAACATGAATTATGGTCATCGTGCACCTAACCTATGTATACACACATGAATTTGATCCATGCATCTGATCCATGCACCTAAACCATGCATCTGACCCACATAGCTAACCCATTCACCTAACCCACACACAAAACAAGAAAACATAAGAAATCCACCCACACACATAAGAAAGGAATCCTCCCACACGTCCACACAATAAGCAACACACCTAACATAAGAAATGCACCTACCTACACATATAGATTATGCACCTAAGACACACATATAACTCATGTAGATAACCCATTCACCTAAGTTCCCACCTACATAAATTACACACATAAGTGATGCATTCATGCATCGATTTGTGTGATGCACATAACATAATTGATACACTTTACATAAGTGAAGCGCCTAATCTATGGACCTACTCACACACATAACCCACATGCCCATGCACATAAATGACATACCTAGTATAAGGATGTATATTAAGACAATTCTATATCTTCTAAAGGTTCTTAGTCATTAATTGAGTTTTACAATAAAATAAGGTAAAATGGCATAGGGTCAAGAATACAAGTTGTCATGGTATTAGGTGCCTTGTTATGGAATTGGAATTTGATAGTTGTTTTGTCTTGTTGTTATTGGAATTAGACTCTCCAATAGTAAATAATAAACTCTATTAGAAAAACACATATATTTAGATTGAGTGGATTGGGCCTAAGCTTGAAAAATTATAAGTGTGAAAATCTTCAAGAAGAAAACATTGTTCCAAATTACAAGACAAAAAGAAGAGTCAAATATATAGGATGGTAACTTACACTTGTTAAATAGAAAAACACAATGATTAACATGGATAAGAAGACTAGGATTTTCATATATCACTCATTCAGATATATAATTATTCCATATAGATAGACTATGTAGAAATTATTGATAGGAATCATATCAATAAGTTTGATGGAAAGAAGCGACAAATAAGTGTTCCTCTAGATAGTCATCCAGGGTTATCGAGCACAACTAGAGTTGATGGCTATTAACCATTCATTCCAAACATGCTCAACTCACTTAAGAATATTTAACATTGTTAGGGGAAACACAATCGTTGATGTAGATTTGATGGGGTTGTAGCACTAAATGGATGATATTCTACACCTACAAATGTAATTCATATGAATATCAATGTTCTAGAGAACATAGGACCTCAATAGTGATCACTATGAGGAAGTACAATATATAACACTTTTTGAAAGAACCTAAAACATTAAGAGAATCCTATCAATTTGTAGAAGTCCTTAATTTAAATATTAACATATAGACATAACTAGTTCATGGAATATAAAATGAAAAACAAAGACATTAAGATTGGATAATTCAATAATTTTGTAACTCTTGTCTAAGTTTAGCTAAATTTGGATACACCAACTATTGCAATCAATTTTGGAAGATAAAAGAATTCATCCCTTTCTCTATGTATCATTTATGCAGTCCCAACATTACGATCTAGGGCTTGTCTGTCCTCCCAAATGCAACATGACCTTGGCATCTAGGTAAATCACTTTCCCTCAACTCTCTTCTACCCAATTAATGTCACCATGGCTAAGGAAAAAGGAAAAACTATGGGAATTACCCATAGTGTTCGTGCATTTGTGTTTTTTGTAGAAAAGGAAAGGCAATGGTATTTCCAATTCCTGTTACAATGGAATTTCCAAGTCCAACTAGACGAGGTAAAGAAATGGAAATGGTATTTACAATTACTACCTAATGTGGATGGAATTCCAAAGGTTGAGTAGCCTTGGTTTTATCGAATTGAAAACAAAATATAATATTCAATCCCATTAAATGAAAATAAAAGCTAATATTCACTCAACATCAACAATAGGCTTTGTGAAGGACCCTCAATACTATAAGGATGTGTTCATTCAATCAAGAGTCTTTCTCCTTGTAGGAAAGAAAAAACCACTACTAGAAAGTTTCATTGTCAAGACCACATAATGCACCATGTCTTACTAGTTTCTTCTCTAGGTTTGAAAGGGTGCATAAAAAATCATTCTCTAATTTGTAGATTTATATCATTATGGATATTATCCTCATCCCTACTCCACTGAATTAAGAACAAATGGGAATCATATTATAAAGTAAACTTGTTCACTAGATGATTTTTTATTGTTTATTTTGAGAATCTAGAAGACACTGGAAAGGTGGTGTGCCCAACACCAACAACCCTCCTTTCTCTTGTGTTTTTTGTTTGAAAAATCTCTCCAAGAAAATGGAGCCCCTTTTTTTCTCTTCTCCATAAAACACCTTGGTTCGATATTTCCTTAATCATTGGTTGTGGTCACCTATATCTCTAAGAATCCCCCTTTAATCTTCTTTATTTGGTTGGGACTGCATTTTTGGCACCTCAGCAAATTTTTAAATATTCTTTCATGTCATCGGATGAGTTATTATAAACTCCTCTGGTGTACACCGATGAAGTTCCTTCCAAATGTTTCGGTGACCAACATAATACTTCCTTTAAATTTATTTGAAACACTTTACTTTTAACTGAGCAACTTTATCTAAAATCATCTGGTGAAACAAGAGGATTTCATGCTTTCAACCCCAAAGTACACTGACAAAGTTTGTGTCAATGTCTCATGTATGCACCAGAGGCTTTCCCATGATCCTTTATAATGTGTGTAGGAGGGTTTCCCATTAAATTATTTAGTATAGACGTATAATCTCCTCTTGTAAAATTTATGGCCCTCAATGTTTATAAAAGCATGTTTACCCTTTGCCCCTTGGCCATTGTATGTTGAGCGCCCGAGAGAAAATGAGATCGTTGAGCGACGAGATGAAGAGACCAAATCCTCCCCACCTCTAAACTTGTTATCATTTTCCACGTGTAATTCAAGTTCCAGGTATTCCCTAAGCACCTTCTTCCTCTGAATCATTAGGTTTAGGGATTTTTATCATTTTTTTCAACTGTTTCTTTGAAATACTGCAATCGGTCCTACCTTAAGTGACCACAATTTATCCACTATTTCACATGCTTTTATACTATAACTTGGGACAACCCATTGACCTCGGCCACTCATTTCCTCTAGTATATGGGACATCTTTAGTTTCCCACTTTCCCTATGACCAGATTCATAACCTAACTTATATCTCAGGTCAGACAGAACCTCGGACTGCTTTGTCTCCTTTGTGGGTTCTAACATAGTTAAATATATTTTGAAGGAGGTTCCTCGAACATTATATCCATCCTTAACCTACATATATTCACACCCACACACTTCTCCTCTAAGTTTTTACACATTAATTTTGGAAACTTTTGACATCCCACCAACCTTCATCACGCAAGCCCTAAGTATTGAATGAAGAAACCTCCCCAAGACTTAGTCTATTTCGGAAAACTCTTTAAAACCAAAGAATTTGACGTGAATTGTTCTAGTCCAACTAGAGGGATTTTCATAAACATATTTGGTCTCTTTGGAGGCTCTTAAATGAAATCCTCTGGTAGTATTGGAGGAATTAACCTTAAATTCTTTGGTTTCCCTATTGGAAGACTTAATCTTAGGAACACTTAAAGAAATCGTTAAAAAACCGACGAACTTAGCACAAATTGCTTCGGTCCGACCAGAGACCTTCTCTCCAAATCATCTGGTCCATTCAAATATTGTGGCATGAACTCTTTCTGTATACACCAGAGAATATAGCATTAACCATGTCGGTTCCTTTCAGGAAACTTAACATAAACTCCTTTGGTTTACACCAGAGGCGTTCATACGAATTCCTCTAGTGTAAACTGGAGGACTTAATACCAATTGCTCTGGTACTTTTAAAAAACTTCTCCAATGAATTCAAAGACATTCCCACGAACTTTTTCGGTGCACACTAGAGCCTCTTGCACCGACTTCTCTGATCTCCAATTTTCAGTCTAACTTCTAAGGTGTTCTTAAGAAAAAATTATGTACTTTTTTATTAATCTCTCATTAAGGCTCAAATTTCCATGATGCCCACTATCACACTCTCATATTCTGATGAAGATATCCCACCTCACATTAAATCAAGTGAATCCTTAGGTACTTCGTTATTGGTCACTTCAATAAGCTTAGTTTTATATACATATATGAGAAGAATTATTATGTCGCTTAATTTTGTCTTTGAACTAATTTTGTCTATACCTAGCAGATTCATATATGTCTTTGAGAAAGAAGAATACCAACAAAGCACTTGCCACAGAATCTTCCAAAAACGACCTCCAACATGAAGATGAGTCTGAAATCATAGGAGAAATGTATGATGGCGCAATCGGATTCCTAGAAAATGGAGAATATGTACTCAAATGTGGTGACATTTATTCAATGTTCAAGAAACAAAATTCATTGTCGATGTGGAAGATTAAGATGAGATCAATATTTTTAAGAACATCAGAAAATATGGAATTCATAGAGTAGCAACATGCGATGTTTTGTTCCCTTGTTTCGATTCTATTTCCTAGATCCTCAAACACGTGGACTTAGGAAACATGTATATTTGCACTGCTAGAGGGGATCCTATAGCTTCATTATGGCCTGAAGATATAGCAAAGTGTTATCATATGGAGAATAGGACCCGAAAATTAGATAGAAAACTTCTTGGTGAATTCAAGCATACATCCAAAGATCTATGACACATCTGGTACAATCCAGATAAACAATTCAAGCTTATACCTACTAGAGGACACCCTAAAACCATGCTAAGAAATTTGTATCAATACATGGTGGCCATGCCTTACAGATTATACAGAGAGGTCAATGATTTTGAATTTTATTTGTCATATATTCATCTGATCTATAATTTTGTGGATGAAGGGGCATCATTTAACTGGGCTAACATCCTGTCTGCAAACTTAGCAGAATCCATCACAACAATTGTGGAATCCCAGCCCATAACCTTTCTGTATTTTCACATGTTCTGATACCTCATGGATATAATGTGCATTGCACACCAATTCTCAAATATGGTTTAGGAATGGAAACCATCATACCCATCCATACACATATACTGCAAGGTATTGTGGGAGCACAAATACACAACAAAATATCATAAGATCTATGAGATCTTCCTAGCTCCATTGTACGACTTCATGTTTTGCTCGCCAGCCCCGTGTATGACCGAAAAAGAATTGGTCATAATTAGGAGGATAGGATATTGGTACCTAATGGATGATGGCACATACATCAGGATATACGAGGCCATGAAGGCACCACATCTACTACTCCGATTCATCCCAAAAAAAATAGTTCTCTAGGAGGTAGCATATTAGACAATAATCAATGGATTTGGATGAATAATCTATAGAGATAAGAATTTTATATGGACCTCTCTCCCATTATGTATTGTCAATGAAGAAAGGTATGAGAGGAGGAAAATAAGAAATATGAAGAAGAAGAAGTAGTAAAGGAATATGTTGTGACTACATCCGTACAATTAGGCTCAATAGAAGAGGAAGAACCAACAATAGAGAAGAAAAGAAGAAATAAAGAAATGACTCACAAGAAAAAAGAAGATGCGGTGGAAAAGAAAAGGAAAACTGACAAAGCCAAATCTAAAGTTAAGGATGATTTGAAAACAACAAAGGAGAAAGCATAAGAAAATGAATTCCTTGAAAGAGAAGTCACATAAAAGGCAGTCGTTGATAGAGCCAAAGCATAAGCAACAACAAAAGAAAATTTTGAGCAAAAAGAAGAAGTGGAAGCCGTGAAAACATTAGTTGAAGAGCAACAAAAAAATGACACATAAGAAAGGAACGATGATGTTATATTGATGGAAACTGATATCCCAGATATATCAACAATAGGTGTCAGTGGGTACACGTAGTTCAGTGGGATAGGTTTGGTACTTTTCACTCCTTTCATATCAAGTGAAGTACCCAAATTAAATAAGTTCACATATGATAATACCTCGGGAAATATCGTGCAATAACAAATAAGGAAAGTGTCATTCACAGGGGTTAACCTGATAGCAGTACTCACGCAGACCCGAGTGATATAAAACGTCAACAAATACCTAGTCTCCATAGCATCTGTTGGCACAATTTTCATGACAACAACATAAGATAATGTCAAGAATCTACACTACCAAAATCTAGAAAAGGATGCATGAGTCAAGGAGCTAGAGGAATAACTTAGTTGGGTAAAGATTGATGAGGGCAGACTGCAAAGATTTAAGGCCAGTGCAAAGAAAGTCAGGATGGAATTGGAGGACACCATAATATATATGTATGCCCACCTACACATGTTCTAGAAGACAGCGACCACCATCATGGAAAAACATAGTCAATTTCAAGACAAAAACACTCATTTCAATAATGTCCAGGAAAGCATAGATGATCTTGACAGGTGGATCACTAAAAATCCAGATGCACCAACCAAACTTCCACATCCCTCGAGCACAAAAGTAAGATTGATCTCGCTGCACTTGATCACTTCCATCAATCTAGGAAAAGAGAAGATAAAGAAACTACCAGTTCAATGGCGATTTGTTCCCAATGAAACAAAGTTGCTCATGCATTACTGAAACAATATCGTCTCCCTCCCTTAGAAGAGCTTGGGAAGACTCTTATCATATAGAAAATTCCATCAAAGTAAAATTCATAGAATAGAAGTGACTGAGTCAGCCTCCAAGGTGACAACAAACTTAATTGAACAATGTATCATCCATCCCACCAAATCCCACACAATGATCCAGGATTTCATGGCTACTCTGGAAAAAGACATGCAGATTCTCGGTGACAATACAACCATGCATAAGGTCTCTCTCAGGGAATCAACATACCATCAGATTGTAGTACTTTATGATCAGATGGAAATGTGGACAACATATATCTAAGACAAGAGTGCATAAAATGATGAAATAGAAAATCTAAATTTGATGTCAACTACGCCCTATTTTTTATTTTTCCAAACCATATTCAATTTTGGCTTTAGCTTCACACATGTCAAATAGCTACTAAGGGAAACCAAAAAAATTTGTAACTTCCTCTAGAGGACTACAAGAAGTTATCTTAGGAGTTATTAAATGTTTGTATAAATAAAGGGAGAATCCCACTTAGAAGGAGCTCTTCAAGCATTGTATAGACTCGAGAACTATTTCAAGGAAGTATAATGTGTTAATGAATATTGACAAGCCCTCATGGCCATATTTTAACAGAGAGAACAACTTATGTGTATTTATGTTTGTTGTAAACTATTTCCAGTATAACTTTTGTTGATTACATGAAATGTAAGGACATTCGTTTCTTATATACTTTTCTGGTGCAATATATGTTACCTTTGCAATTTTTTGGTTCTTTCCCATTCTAAATGTCTTAAGAAAATGAGTTGTGGATGTACGAAAAAATATAATTTAGACTTTTTTTATTATATAATTGTATGCATGTGTTTCTAACTGTGCACCTTCATGAAAACTATCTGATTGGGGTTTCTACAGAGTTTAGTTTGATTTACATCTCATTTAGTTATGATCATTTGCTCCTAGCTAGGATAGGATAAGTTAGAAGTAGATTAGTTTTATTTTTTTTATACATAGTCTTCATCTACATATTTGATTTTCATAAACATCCATATTTCACCCTCACAACTAGTAATGGAGGTTGATCCAAAATTCGGATGGGTCTCCTAAACCAAACAGTGCATATTCTAATTGGGACCATGAACTGAGGAGTACTCCTTACTATTGTTGGTAAATTACACCCCATCAACAAAAATCCATGGAAGGGAAGCCATGGTTTTGGGGTGTTGGGATCATGGTTGTAATATTCACATGTGGCTACAACATACTCATGTGTATCATTAATGTATTTGTAATCATAGCTAAGGCCATCCTTTTATCATTTATTATCATGTATTTTAATATTATGGAGTGGTTAAAGATGACCTTTTCAAACTTGTATGCAAAGACTCATTAATGCCTCTTGGGGGTATCACCCTACTTGAGTTATATATAAATACACTACAACTCTAATTTGTATTGCAACATCTTGCGATCTTATTGATCTCTTTTTATAAAGAGTTTAAGATTAAGAAAATTTATACTTTGGTGTTTTTCTTGTGATTGGTATATTCTCTTTTTATCACACTCATTGTGGCTTTTTAGAACTCATGTTCTTGGCTTATATTCATCTCTCTCTATCACAATAGGGTTACCTCTCTATAATACACTTTTGATAGAGTTATTGTAGAATTTGGATTCATATTGGTTCCATTCAATTCCCCATTGTCACTTGTGATCTTAACATGGTATTAAAGAAAGTGTTAGACTTAGTCTCGTGATTCTGTAATTTATTTGAAATCCATTAGCTAGTGTCATCTCCAAAGTTCTCTCGTCAATGTGGAACTAGGGTTTTCTTGGATCATATTCTCAGTTGGTTTCTTCTAGGGTTTCTAGAAGTTTAAACCCTCTATAAGTAAATTACCTCTCTTTATGGTTTAATTAGACATTCCTAAGGTCTCTTCACCTTTCTATAAGGTTGGTACCTCCTTTCCTAGGGTTACCTAGGATTTTTTACCTTTTGGTCATATAAAGGAAAAATACTAAAGACTTTATTTCTCTCATGTCACAAGGTGTCTTCTTGTTGTTAAGCCTAAATGGATTCAAAGTGGATGTTTTCCCAATTGAATGGATCTGATTATCATAGTTGGATGAATAAAATCATTACCCTTTTTCAAAGTAAACATTTATGTATGTATTTGGTGGAACCCCCTCCTGCCTCTAACAATGATAATTATGATGACCCCATATGTTTAAATAAGGATGAATTCCTTGTGATTATCACTCTATATGTCGATCCAAATATGATTCATCGTACCAAGGAAAAAAATGGTGTGAAATTAATCTAGGACACCTCCAATGGTCTGTTTGGAATGGTGAATACTACTCAAGTCAATTGACTCAAAATTGAACTTTCAAATCTCAAATGGGTGACATAGACATTATTGAGTATATTGTAAGGTTTAAAAACCTAAAGTATGGCATCATAACATCAAGAGGAAAGTAAAAAATAATATTTGGAATATTTAAGTATTGTTTTGAATAATTTATCCACTACATTCAAGTCTTTTGATATCATATTTTATAGTGTCCCTTTATTTATCAAGGTTGTTGTGACTCCTTCCCTTGAGGAGATTTTTTATAATATTTCTAGTTTATCTCACTATGTATCTATCAAAAGTATGCACAGTGGGTACTCATTGGATGTGTAATTTAATTTTTCATTGAATGAGTGCCTACATTTGAAATTTTAATAAACCTGTAAGAAGATAAGTCGAAAATACGATAAAAAAAAAAAAAAAATTATTTCTTTCCCTCCAAAAATATTTACCCTTATGATTGGTATCATCATTTTGAATCCTATTGGTTCATTTAATTTTATTTTGATAGTACATTTTTTGTTTTGAGGCTCATTTTTTGCCTCAAAATTCCCCTAATGATAAGGAAGGGAAACTCTTTAAGTCTTTCCTTTTGTCCTCAAGAAATTGAGGAGCTTGTGAGATCTATAGTAGGCGCCAAAGAGCTTTCAATGAAAATGTTGGTTCATCTCACAATGCACATTTATAATGCACTCTACATATTATTCCTCCTCTTCTCAATTACAGTGGATTTCTAATTATGTAGCTACCCAACATATGAGGAAACATGAACACCTTCTCTCTAATTATAGGCATCAACATAGTGGAGAGAAACCAGATTTTGGTCACAATTAAACACTACAAGTTTTAGGTTGTGGTGATGTCATCATAGATATAGCTAAGTTTGAAAATGTTCCCCATGTTCCAGTGGTTAGGCCACACAATATTTCTATTTATTTCATTACAGACACCAAGGAAAATTTTAGGGGTTAAATTTCACCTATTAGCTAATTTTCCAAAAATATATATGCCAATTTCCATTTTTTTATAAAATGAATCTCCCAAAATCTATAAGATAAAAGTATTTTACACTAAAAATCACCAAAAATTTCTAGAAACTATATAAAATCCTTAAATTTTTGAATATTTTTACAAAAACATAGTCAAACATTTTATGTTAAGCATTTTAATAATTAGTAATATTCGTTAAGGTTTCTATGTTTTAAAATAAGTATGGATCCTTAAAAATTTCCTTGACCCACACAAAAAGAAGGTGGAATTATGGCTAGATTGATGAGTTGTAAAGGAGATGAGTGATCGTTTTAAAGTAACTTTCCTTAGGGAATTTTGATGAATCCAATCATATTTACAAATTAGGGAAGTCTCCTTCCTTGAATAAAAAAGGGTATGTTAGTATGGTGGCCAATGTCAATGACTCAAATATGTTATGGAAACACTATTTCGATACTAACTTTGGATCTTCATAACATATGAGTCATATACCTTTCATATATCGAATTGCTCGATGGTATATTGAGGGGTGTGTGATGGGAAAACATTATCAAGATTTATTTCCTAAGGACGATGCAAGACAAGCTTCTCAACATCTCGAGTTGATTTATAGTGACATTTGTGGCCCCATGGCCACAAATTTTATGGGGGGGGAGAAAAGTAATTCCTCACCTTCAGTAGTGATTTTTCCTAGTTTCTTTGGGTATACACCATTAAATCCAAATATTATGTGTTTGGGAAGTTCAAGGAATTCAAAACTCTAGTGGAGAATCAAAGAAAGAGGAAGATAAAGCGCATCATCACTGATGGAGGGGGCATGTTGGAACCCAAAGGTTTGGGGTGAATATTACATGCGTGCATGTCAATAGTTGTGTGATTTATGAAATAAGGAGTGTGTGTCAGTCAGAGTTCCACAATGCACATAGTGAATCAATAAGATATTGCATGCATGTCATATCAAGAAGAATATCTTCAAGAATCTTCCTGAATGATTAAATCAGGAAGCACGAGATATCGTGGAGCAGTTAAGGGATGAGTTGGAAAGTTAGTTAAGGTTTCCATGACTCTAAAGAGGCTACATGCGTTGCATGCAGGTGGCAGAAGCGTGTGGGAATGGCATGCAACATAGCGAGTGGAGTAGAGGAGAAAGTGATAGAAAACCATAGGAGAGAAAGAGAGAAAAAGGAGAAACAAAGACACCGAGAAGAGTTCTCTTGGTTTGGAATGTGGAGATTCTAAGGTCTACAACAAAGAAGAGAAGAGAAATGATTTTGGATAGTTTTTGCATGTGTTGTTGTGAGTCTAGTTTTGTATATGGTTGGAACAAATGTTGTAAGAAGTTTGCAATATATTTAGTGTAGTACTATGGGGAGAGTCTGATATAAATCACATGGCACCTTGAAATGCATGATCGATAAAATGTATGAGATCACAAGGAGCTATTTCTAATGAATTATGAGTATGTTGTTCCATGTATGCCATTGGTTGAATAGAAATAATATAATTTGTTGTTATTCCTATCATTTACTGTGTTGATTATGAGTTAAATGGATGAATTTAGTAATGTTGCATGCTGTTAATATCATAATGAATTGCAATGGAATGTGTGAATTTCATCCTAAGTGGCTTCCTTGTGTAGTTTAACCCTTCATCGTCGACACAAGACCAGATGGTCTCTATGATTCTCAAGGTGTCTCAGGTGAGACCTTATTCATTCTTTGACTTAGGATTAATATGTCGATGCCTTGGGGTTTTGTTGGTCAACTTTGGATGAACCATGGCTCATCAACCCCCCAACATTAAGAAGGATGCGTGCAAGCAAGCCAATAAATGGTTATTTTTTCAGGACATGAAGATTTGTTATTGCATGATGAAGGGAGAGAATTAGGTGGTATCCATCTCGGGAGGAAATGAAAGATTGGTTACCTGCTAAAGAAGATGAGTTTTCTTGACAAGAGACTCAAGGTTTGATCACCAACATGGAACATCAGAAGGAGAGGTATATCTATACCGACTTGCATGATATTTATATTTTGAGTTTCCATGTTTGTTGTATGAATGGTTGAAGAGGAATATTGCTACTAATATTTCTTTGAGGCCTCAAGAACCACTGGTTTGGGACCACACTACAGTTGATAGGCTAAAGGAATTGGATAATAAGTGTGCTTGAGAAATCAACTTTTTTTTTTCTTGGGTGAAGGAAGGATATATTATTGATTTTGTTGTAGAATACAATGATTCTTTCAATGAGGTTAAGAGAAAGTTTGTTGAAGGTCCTCGGAAAAGGATTCTAAAATAAATCCCATTGTGGATCAAGATGTTGTTCATGGAGAAAGGGTTGATGTGCATAGATCTCGATAGGATGGCTGAGTAGACTCCCCTAGTGCTGGGGGGATGAACAGAAGGCAGGGGGGAGAGAGAGGAGAAAAGAAGAGAAAGAGCTGAAATATATGGAGGAAGAGTTTAGTTAAGAAGGAAAGAAGAAAAGAGGAGCAGAAAGAAGGTAGCAAGGGGTGAGAGATGAGGGGTCAGGCCCATAATGAATAGGAAGGAGACTGCATGTAGAGGATGTGTGGGAGAGATTATTGTGCCAGAGAGGAGCACAGATGAGGATAGGTCTACGAAGAGGCAAAAAATTAGGAGTAGGGTATCCACTTAAGATATCGGAATTAGTGGTAGTAGGGGATAAGAAGATGAAGTCAGACCCCTTTGGATTTTGCAAGATGTCACAACTTCAGAGGAAGATGAGGTGTAGTGTAGAGGTGCAGAAGTAGGAGAGGATGATGAAGGCCCCCCATGAGGAGGGGAAGAGGAGTTATCAATAGTAGATGGTCTTGCATGATTGCAGGTAGGAAACTCTCTGGGTTCCCTCATAAGAAAATATGGGAGAAGATGGAGGTAGATGTTGAGGGTTCTAAGATCCCTTTAACTCAATAGTAGGAACCAAACATGCCTTAGAGGCCCAATTATACTCTGGGACATTTGATGGGTGGAATGGTTCTCCAGATATTTCGATCTAGCCAATTTATCGATGGGATTTACTTAGTGATTTACAGGATATCTTTCTGTGAAAGATCCTCCTTCAGATTAAGCATTTCTCTTTTTTGTCTTTTCTTTTATTAGATGAGTCTAATAAAATATGGTGTGATGGTATAAACCAACTGATAGACGGGATTATTAACTACTGAATAAGGCTAATCATGGGATAACCTTCATTCTCTAGCATGCAGACAATGATATTCACACCTATTACAAGTCTAGTAATAATAGGTTAACTTGCTAGTATTTCACACTGACTGAGATACAATTATTGGAAGAAAATACACATGAAATAAGGTAATTACAAGAAAAATAGTTTCCTTATCTCTACCATCAATCACATATTAACACAATGATTTGATTTTCATCATTTAGAACAAAAGAACTATTAAAGTATTGAAAAAGATAGCTTATCAAAATATTAAGAAACTCTTACTCATTACAGCATCAACCACTGAAATAAAAATTTGGAAGTAGTTCCTCCTCAATCCAATCACATAACGCCTTTGATTAAAAACAAAAAATTTCTCTGGTTCTAAAAAGAACTTATTAATTAAAGTTGCTCAGAAATAATTATTTACAATTCTCAAAAAGAGGGTCTCTTCCCCAAAACCATCGACCCTTTCCCAAAAGATCAATCATCATATTTATAAATAATCACTAACTCAAAATATATACTAAAAGTTTGAGTTAAGTAAAACAAAAGAGTGACATGTGGTGTTTGATCTCTTTGTTCCCTTAAGATCATCTAGTGGTTCTACTAGAGTGGATGACTCTTCTTATATTCTGACCACTTGAGGAAGAGATCCTCACATGTGTTAGCATACGAGAATCTATGTTGTTCCATTAGGGATGAAAGGGTTTCCTTCACATCTATTTCTCATTCTCTATATTTGATCACTTTGGCACTTAAACGATGCAAAACTGCACGAGCCTTGAAAGGATGTTCCATAAAATTTTGTACTTGATCCAGTGTCATGCTCACCACCTACGCGATCTCTAATTGCCACGCTGAGTCTTGTTCTGCATGTCATTTTCCTATTTCATGCAAGTTGACAAAGTCATCGGGTGATTTGAACTCTGGGAGGCCAATGTATTTCATCTCTTGATTGATATTTTCCCAGCTTCTTTCGCACTCGGCCCACCTCTTTTGTATCTCTCGTTGAGGTTCTTGGGCCATACTTATGCAGTATTTGGTTTTCTCCCTGATTTGGGAGATGTTGTTATCCATTAGCACTTGAATTCCATGTGATGCAGGAGCATCGCCAGCAAGTGCAAGTGGAGAATAGTTGGATATACACCAGTGCGCATTTTGAAGATATTTTTAATTTCAAAAGAAGAACATTAATGTAATAGCTAAAAGGATGTAATTTATCTTAAATGTTTTGGGGATTGTAATGTAGATCTTGAGCATCTACTCTTATTTGTCGGTTGGAGTCATTTAATGTAATAAATGTAAATTAGTTGTAGTCTTTAATTTCGATAAGATAGCTTAAGGTTGTAGGAGAGAAAAACTCAAGAAGACTCCCTTGTATGTATTGTATTAACATTCTTATTGTAATTAAGCAGTAGATCTAGAGAGCATAGGAGAGAAGAGAAGAACATAGATTGTAGAAGTTGTATGAGGAGATAGTTGTTGTTATTGAACCCATGTACATAAGCACTTGAATTAATATAAGAGGGCTTTAATCCAATTTCATGGTGTTGTTATGGTTATTGTTTGCATCTATTGAATGGTATGTTTATAGTTTTCTTGAATACTCTGTTATGCATTTATTTCAATGTTGTGTTTGTACCTATGATTTCATGTTGAATGTATGAAATCTGTGAGAGAGAGAATATAAGTTTCAATTGTTTCTCTTCCTGATAATTCCTGCAAGGAGTGAAGTGAAAGTCCGCAAGGAGTGCATTGACAGGCTATGAGTTTATCTCAAAAATATTAGGAGAGATATCATTGTTCTTATACCATCAAAAGTGAAAGTATAACATAGAGCCATGCAAGGTGCGCGCAGGCCAGGTCAAAGTCTTAGACTTTTCCAACCCAAGAGAGTGGTTGAAGAACTTATGTCACAAGGAGTGCGTAGAAGCTATAGTCGTAAGATAATTATATATTATCATGAAGGCCACAAAGGGTGTGTGCAAGATTTCTTAAAGATCCTTGAGTTTGCAGTAAGAATCAATCTCAGGAGGGTTGATGCCAAATTGTTTGGCCAGAAACCATCAAGATATTGAATAGACGGTGGGAATTATTGGAGGGAGAAACATTGATACCCATGGACCGTTAGATCTAGTGGAGTTGTAGGGAGGATAAGGCCGAGAGTCTTTCAACACTCGCAAGCTCAGGAGAGATAGTAGCCATTAGATCTAAAGGAGTGAGAGTCGTTTATTGGGGGCTCTAAAATATCGTCATTTCAGAATTCAGGAGTGTGGAGTAAGTTGTAACTTTGAATTCATAAGTTGTGAAATCCTGATACGCGAAGGAGGGACATGGAACATCGGATCATGGGAGATGAGGACCATCGATCTTCCATAGAGCCATCGTGATTTTTCATTTCAGGAGAAGGGGAGGTAACCATTTCACAGATCCTCGATACGTGAAATCACGACGTGCTCGAAGGTTGGGCCACAGGTCGCAGTCGAAGGTCACATCAGTGAAGAATTAAAGGGAGGATCTAGGAACCATTAGCCCATTTTGGGGTTTCAGGAATTAGAGGAGTGGGGGTGACTCGCAACGAAAGTACTAAAGTTGCAAAACACGACGTGCCTTTGAGGTTAAGTTTGTGGTCACGTTGGTGGTCACGTGGAGTGGTGGCTCGTGTCTAGTGCATGTTCGCGTGGGCGGAGCACATAAAAGGAGACCTATGGTTATATGTGTGAAGGGTTCTAGCGGGGACCAAGGATCCATTTCGGCTCGGGAATTTGAAGATCCAAAGACCGAGAGGTCAGTACACCCTGTTGAGGTAGGGGCACTGTGTCAGGTGGTATCAAAGATAACAACTATTGTTTTATATAGAGGGAAGACAGAGGAAAATTGTAATTTGAATTATGTGTGGACAGATTGAAACAATGTTTCCCAAAAGATGTCAACAAAGAACTATGCCCGATCGAGTTTTGGAAAGGGAAATGAGATAACTTCATGCTCGATTAGATGCTATGGAGACAGCACAGAGACGAACACCTAAAACTGGAGACATCAGTGAGGATGAAAGAGAGAATGAAGAAGGAGCCAAAGAAGAATTTGTAGTCGAAGATGTTGCAGGAGAACGTCTATTTAAAGTTGTTGCAAGAATAGGTGATAGAGAAAAAAATGGACATTCCGATGTATGAAGGCAACTTGGACATTGAGGAGTTGTTAGATTGGTTTAGAGATCTGGATAAATATTTCAATTATGAAGATATCGAAGAAGACAGGAAAGTAAAACACGTTGTCACTAGACTGAAAGGACATGCATCATTGTGGTGGGATGAGCTACAGGCTGACAAGCATTGCAAAGGAAAAAAAAGAATCAAAAGTTGGGATAGAATGGTAGCAAAGATGAATGCCAAGTTCATACCCAAATATTATCAAATCACTTTGTTATGAAGAATGCATAATTTAAGATAGAAAGGGATGACAATAAAGGAATACACTGAGGAGTTTTACAGAATAAATATCAAATTTGGTCACCGCGAGAGTGATGATGAAAAGGTTTACAGATACATGAATGGCCCGAGATATGAGATTTAGGATGAGATGAGCATGGTGACAATCAGAAATGTGGAAGATGCTTATTAGGTTGATCTGAAGGCTGAAGAGAAATTGGCCTGAAAGAAAGGTCAAAGGGGCAGAGGTAGAGGTCAGAGAAGAGGCAAAGTCATTGCCCAGGATAGAGTACAGAAACCCAAGGATGAAGAAAAGAATCCTCATAATCACTCAGAAAGGGGAGAAAGTTCGCAAGGAAGACAATACGCCGATAAGAACACTTTTCCTTGAGCAAGAGGAAGAGGAAGAGGTAGAGGAGGTGAAATAAAGTGTTTTGTTTGTAGAAATATCGGACACGAGTCTTGGGAATGTCCTGATATAAAAAGGGATGGAGGAGGTGAAGCTCACATTTCAGAAGCGAAAAAGAGAAATGTTGAGGCAGAAGATGCAGAAGGCGGAAGATCCTTAATGATGAGGAAAATTCTCTTGAAGCCAGAGAAGGAGGTGGAGAATATAGTCCATAGTAACATTATTTTTAGGACTACTTGCGTGGTATGAAAGGTGATAGTTGAAAGTGGAAGCACGGATAATCTAGTGTCCACAGAGATGGTGGAAAAACAAGAATTGGAGACAGTTTCACATCCAAGCCCATATAAAGTTTTGTGGTTGCAAAAAGGACATCAGGTAACTATCACTAAACAATGTTTAGTTGAATTTAAGATAGGGGGTTATAGAGATGAGATATTATGCGATTTTATTCCCATGGATGTCTGTCATATTTGTTTGGGGAGGCCTTGGCAATATGACAGAAAGTTTATTCATGACGGAAGAAAGAACACCAATACCTTGGAAAAGAATGGTAGGAAACATATGTTGTTGCCAATTGAAGATAAGAAGGCAAAATCAGAAGCAAGAAATACTATACTTCTCATGAGTGGGAAGGAACTTCTTAGAGAATTCAAGAAAGATGAAGAAATTCAGTTTTTTGTGGTTAGAAAACCTAGAGTCATCTTGACCAATACCTCAATAGATGATCTACGTAAGGAAATTCAACAACCTCTAGAGAATTTGGTTGATATAGTGGTGGACAATTTGCCTTGTTCATTGCCACCCATCAGAAGTACAAACCATTGTATTGACCTTATACCAGGAGAGATTTTGCCAAAAAAGGCAGCGTACATATTGACGCCACGGGAGAATGAATAAGTCAAAAAGCAAGTCCAGGATTTGATGGACAAAGGGTTGATTAGAGAAATCTTGGGTCCATGCGTTGTACCAATAGTGTTAAGTCCGAAGAAGGATGGTGGATGGAGTATGTGTACAGACTCGAGGGCTATAAACAAAATCACCATCAGGTATAGATTTCCTTTACCTAGGATGGATGACTTGATGGATTGTTTGAGTGGGGAATTTTTTTTTTCAAAAATTGATTTGAAAAGGGGATATCATCAAATTCAAATGAGGGAAGGTGATGAATGGAAGAAAGAATTCAAGACAAATGAGGGGTTGTATGAATGGATTTTCATGCCATTTGTCTTAACAAATGCACTAATTACTTTTATGAGATTAATGAACGAAGTCTTGAAAGATTTCATTGGGAAGTTTGTAATTGTGTATATTGATGATATATTGATCTTCAGTAAGATTGAGGAAGAGAATTTGAGACATTTAACTCTAGTGATGAAGAGGTTGCAGCAAGAGAAGTTGTTGATAAATATAAAGAAGTCATCTTTCATGATGACATAACTCATTTATTTAGGTTTTGTAATCTCTTTGAATGAGTTGAATATGGATCTGGAGAAGGTAAAAGCAATCAAATAATGGCCATCACCAAGGAATATCTTTGAAGTCAGAACCTTCCATGGACTAGCCAGTTTTTACAAGAAGTTCATCAAGAATTTTAGTGGAATTTGTGCACCAACGATGGACACAGTCAATAAGAGACATAAATATTTTCATTGGACAGAGGAAGCAGAGAAAAGTTTCAAGTTGTTGAAGGAGAAGATAATTGGACAGCCAATTCTAGCTTTTCCAGATTTCAGTAAAACATTTCAAGTGAGATGTGACATGAGTGGATTTGCGATTGGATCAGTCTTGAGCCAGGGCAATAGACCAGTTGCATACTTCAGTGAGAAACTAAATGAGACCAAGATGAAATATTCCACGTATGATAAAGATTTCTATGCAGTCATGCAAGCGCTGAAGAAATGGAGGCACTACCTGGTTCCAAAAGAATTCATTTTGTATAGAGATAACCATGCTTTATAGTTTATAACAAGATAGGAGAAATTGAACCAAAAACATGCAAAATGGGTTGAATTTATGCAGAACTTTACTTTTTTTACAAAGCACATTTCTGGAAATGCTAACAAGGTTGTTGATGCACTTAGCAGGAAATGTTTGATTTTGCAGGAGTTTTGGGTGAAGACCTTAGGTTTTGATAACCATAAGGACATGTACAGAGATGATTCAGATTTCAAGGATGCTTATGAAGCATGTGAGAATCATGTTCTAAGGGACAAAATCTAATGGATTGAATACTTGATTCAGGATGGGTTGTTGTTTAAAGGAAATCAGTTGTGTATCCCGAAGAGTTCTATGAGAGAAAACCTTTTGAAGGAAAAACATAGTGGGGGATTGGCTTGACATTTCATCCATGATAAAACATTTGCGCAACTGAATAGTTTGTATTATTGGCCAGGAATGAGGACATATGTCAGGAAATGTGTCCAAAAATGTAGAAGTTTCTAGAACGCAAAGGGGAAAAGACAGAATGCAGGGTTGTATCAACCATTTCCAATACCAGAGAGGCCATGGGACGCAGTAAGAATGGATTTTTTGTTAGGACTGTCGAGGACACAGAGAGGTTGTGATTCCATATTCGTGGTAGTCGATAAATTCTAAAAAATGGCACATTTCATTCCATGTCTGAAAACTAGTGATGTAACACACATTGCAAATATGTTTTTCAAAGAAGTTGTTCGACTTCATGTTTCACCCAAGAGTATTGTTTCAGACAGAGATACCAAATTTGTTGGTCATTTCTGGATGACACTATAGAAGAATATAGGAACAAATTTATCTTTTAGCTCAGCATATCACCCTCAGAAGGATGGATAGTCTGAGGTAGTAAATCAAATTTTGGGAGACTTATTGAGGAGTTTAGTAACTAAACACCATACACAGTGGGATCAGATTCTGCCACAAGAAGAATTTTCATATAATGACTCACCTAACAGGAGCACAGGACAGAGCCCATTCCAGATAATGTATGTAATGCAGCCAAGAGGAGTATCTGAGTTGAGAGACTTAGAACAAAGTGATTTCAGGAGTGTTTGAGC
>SNQJ01S0018719.1:120713-142638 GCA_010110895.2 Picea sitchensis
AGACTTCCACAAACTGAGCAGCGCGACATCTCCAGCAAGACAAGCAACTCACCAAGATGCAAATTCAACAAACGCTTTCCCTTCTCCCCCGGGAACTCAATGCAAAGGATACCATTGCTTCCTAAGGAGGGAGGATTGATCCAGGTGGATATCGGTGGCCAACCACCTTTTCCAAATGGCTCAAAATATTTTTCTGGCGATTTTGGCAATTTACTATTTTTAGCAGGTTTTAACTTTTGGGGCCATTTTGAGGGACCAAATGAAGGTTTTTCAAGATCAAGGTTCTCAATGATATCCAAAGGAATTATTGAGCCCCCAAAATTAATCTCCTCGACGATACCTTTCCAACAAGATATCACACGCCTAAAACGGAGATCGTATGCAAAAGTTACGACCTCGGGAAGTTGATGTACTCACTTACCCAAACGGGGCCCACATGACTTTTGGTGCTTCATCTCCTAGGGTTAGGTTTTTGGATGCCTAGGGTTTTTGGCATTCCTTCTTATTGTAAAAAGGCCTTCGGAGCCTCATTGTAATCATATTCTTGCGAATGCTAGTAGCCATCACATCTCTTCTTAGAGATAAGCTACCACCATTCTAGCGAGTCTTTCACTCTGTATTTTTTACAGTCTTTGTACATTTATTTCATCAATAGAAATCGTGTATTACTGCAAAAAAACTATATATCTATGTTTATGGTTGCATCTCTGATACATTTCTATTATATTATTGAATATATGCGATATCTCTGTGCATTTCTTTATTATATCTCCGATCTCATTTCATGCCGAAAATAATCCGGATCAGTAACCGACTATACTTTTATCACTTTTTCGGACTCGTAAAGTTTATACGAAAAATGAACCCCCTAGAGTTCCCTTTAAGCTCTTTTTAGACTCTCTAAACATTAAAATATTTCCAAGCGGCCTTGTTCTTTTCATGTTCACTAAAGTATTTGAAGAAAACATTTGTTGAGCGATAGTTTATCTCTTTTTCGGTCTCATCAGACTACTTTACGAAAAAGGAACTGAGAGAGTTCTCTTTAAGTGTTTTTCAGACTCTCTAAACATGAAAACCCCCCAAGATTTATTTCTTTGGACTCGTTAAATAAACATTGAAAGGCCCATATGAGATCGAACCACTCCTTCTTAGGTTTTGTTAACATACTCTGAGGGACTCATCCGAAGGATGAACTTACATCAACAAGAATATGTTATCCTCCTCAAGATTGCGTAAAAATAAAGAGGTACTCTCCAGAAATGGTGGGGGATGGAATTGGGATAGAAATGTATCTAAACATGTATTCTATGGAAGAGTCACTTTTTCAACATGACATCCTTTCACTCGCTTTGTGTCTAGGTTGGAAAATCTGCTTGTCTCTTGATCATACTCCTTTATAAGATTACAAATTGGTATGTGATCCCTGTTGTTGCGTCAGTTTTTCGAAGACAGTTTTTGTGTCGTCAATATGTTCAAAAATAAGTTCAACCCATAAATCCTTCTATTATGTCGACCATTTCTGCAGTCCTTAAGCCTTCTATTACGTCGGCCATCCCTTAGTCAGTCCTGAATCCCATATTACCCTGATCTACTTCAAATCTTATTACCCGTTTCATATCATTGATGGGAGATTATTGGCATAGGGGCAGACCTAGGGTTCAATGCTACAACAACACACCAACAAAACCCTAACTACTGGCCCTTTAGAAAACACATGTGAAGCAAATGAAGTCTCACCTGAGGTAGAGGCAGGGGTGGTTGTAGGACTCAAATGTCTGCAACCTTAGTTGGGACATAGATCTGTGACTGTAACACCTTAATAGGGCACTTAGCAGTTATAGTTCATCAATATCCAGTCTTAGTTTACAACATAGTTAAACCGTAATTATAGAGCATTGCATTATTTAACTAGATCTACTATATTCAAGCACTAAGCACATCCACATAGGCCAGATCTAGTATTCATCCATACTATTAAGCACATAGAATTAACATATCTATCTACCATTCATCTATATTGAAGCACTAAGAAATTTAACATATAACACATCAATACATCGCACAAAGCAGAGCAACACAGCATGTAGGTGGTTCACCCCCACCCTGGGGCTATGTCCACCAACTCTTCATCTTCTTTATTATCTTATTCAATTGGTTACATGCACAGAGCCACAATAACCCTACTCCGCAGAGGATAGGATATCTACGCACCTCGCTAGATCCTCCTTCCTCGGGCTAGGTTACAACACTAAGCCTCTTCTCAATATCTTACACTCGTTTACACTGAGCTCTGCAAGACTCATACAGTATGCACAAAATCAATCTCTACTCATCACTTAGCACTTTCGATCACATAGATCGAACTACCGAACTATTTCCTACATCGCTTAGCCTTCTATTTATACTTTACAAAATAGGCCTAAACATGGGTAAACCCATGGTCCAACATCCCCATACCCATTACATAATCCTGAATCCCAAAAAGAGGTCGAGATCCCGCGATCTCCACTTCATCTTGCGCTCTACCTTCAACAGCCTATCGAAGTCCCAAAAATAGGTCAAACCTAACCAAGGATCCTCAAAACTTGGTCAAGGGTCAATAGGCCCCCAACACTCACCTATGACTCATCCTGAATCACTCTGATCTGGATAATTATGCCTCAAAAACCTCGATCTTGGCTCAAGTTGCTTTGACTTGTTGTTGTGCCATGGCCTCATGTTTAGCGAACTCTTGTATGATTACTTTGTTGACATGCCCCTCTAGACATTTTTCAGCTGTAGTGACGACTTGCTCCAGTTCTTCTCCTTGGCCTTCAATCTCTGTGAATAGCTGGCAAGCCTAATCTTGTACAGGTTGGATCCTCTGAGTCACTTCCATGACTTTGATCTGAATGGTGTGGACCTTCTGTTAGGCAGTGCACTTCTCTTTGGATCGCTTCATCCTTTCAACAGCTGACAGAAGCTTCAACTATTCCTGTATTGTTTCTTCTTGATACTTCACCTCTTGGAGCTATGACTCCAGTGTCTTCAGTTCTGGATTCTCAGTGAGTTTCTCATACGTCTGGGCACTGCAATCACTCAATTTCTTACATTCCATGGAGAGGCCCTTGATTCTTTCAACCGTTCTTCGGGCAGTTTCTTCTCTTTGATCCCTTACATCATGCGGAGTGTCGAGCAATGTGTGGAGCTCTAAGTCTATTATTCATTTTTGTAGTTGTTGGATAGCTTCTGTGAGCTTCTCTACTTGATGCATGACTCGGTCTTCTACCTGTGGTTCTAAGCCTATCATAGAGCGAAGTGCTCTATTGACTGCTTCTTTCACTTCGAGTTGTTCTGCGAGCAACTGTTCCTTTTCTTGTTGAATTTGTCCTTTCTCCTTTTCAAACTTCATCTAGAGAGAAACCTCCTCCTGCTTTGCAAGTCTGTGGTGTTCTACGAGTACTCCTTGCACTTGCTTCAAGGCTTGGGTGGCTTGTTTTGTTTCTTCTTGTGCTCGACGAAGGAGAGATTTGGTTTCATTTTCTATTCGGTGGAGTTGGGCTAGCTCATATCCCAACTCTGGTTCTCCCGATGGCAGGGGTGGATCTACTGCGGAATCAACTAATATGTAGGCTCAGATTCACGGTTAAGCTTTCTCGGTGCAAGGTTTGACGGAATAAATAGATAATGAAGCAACAGATCTCTCCAATGGGCGAGAAGCATCCATTAACTCAGTTATGTCCATTACGACGCAGTCCCAATGGCATGATGATGAGTTGTCTAACCATAAATGACTTTCTACCCATTCACGGTGTCAGTCTAATGGTTATATTGTTCCCAATGGCTATATTTCTTTGCTATGGCAAAGTGCCATGTGACGTTGTTCTAATATCCTAGAGAAGTTCCTGTTTTGTAAATTTTCCCTTTGTGAAGTGCCCTCTGGACCCTTCTGTAAATTTTCAATCTTTGCTCTCTTCTTGTTGAGATTTCGAGCCTTCTTTCCAGTGAGCTTCATCTCGTTATTCCTCTTTCCATTCTGATTATTGTCTTCTTTTGGCATAGTAACTTCACATTGTTGAGATTCTTTCCTAATATTCAAGGGTAATACTTCTTCTCTATCTAGGATAGGTACTTCAGTCTTCTGCAAATATTCTTGTGTTCTTCCAACTTCGACATCCAAGTCTCTGGTCCTAAGTAGCTTCGATCTGTTCTCCTGTTCTTCAATCAGTTGTGTGATCCTCCTAGTCATGAAATCTTTTAATTCTTGTTTTTTCTTCTCTAAGACTTCTTCTTCTTTCCTTCTAGTCCAGTCCTTCTCGATCCAAGGTCTTCCTAGTAACATAGTAAATGGAGTGTTGTTCTCAGTAAATTTAACAAACTCAAAATATTCCTCTGTCGAAGTTCCATTGGCATTCATAGATATTTGGGTAAGTCTTCCACATAGGATTATTAGGTTTCCTCTAAATAATCTTATTCCTCCCAATGAAGGAATCATAGCAGGCTATCTATAAGATTTGTAAATATTATTCCTCTACAAATGATCCCCAGCCTTTCATGCACTGCGCACTAGGATCATAGTAGCTAACATGCAAAAAAATCTTTCTAGGATCATGCATCCATTTGTTAGTCCAAAATTCTCTCTATGCATAGATATAACATATCTTTCACTATTCTTATCAAATCTACTCATATCAAATATTATTTTTTCTATCAGTGACCTAGTTTTCAAGCCAGGACAAATCTTATCAAACATACCTAGATCTATACTTTAGAAACAAAAATTTCCACTAATCTTATCTTCAGCAGAGCACAAAGCTTCCAGATCTAAAACTTTTCACTATTCTTACCTTTATGAGAGCACATATCTTGTAGATCTTACCTTTTTAAGAAAAAAATTATCACTTTTACCTTTCTCATAGCACAGAGCTTTCAGATCTTACCTCTTTTCTTCAGATCTGACCCTTCTTCTTGGCATAGAGCTTCACGGGTCAAGTGGAATATTGTGCACTAGGGAAACATATCTACACACAGATCTTTCACAGTTTTAGGTCGGATCTTCACACAAAGCTTCTTCTTCCTCAGTTCCCAACAATCACAGTTTTAGTCCCGACAATGGAACCATTTGTTGGCACGGGGGCAGACCCAAGGTTCAACTCTACAACAGCGCACCAACAAAACCCTAACTACCAGCCCTTTTGGAAACACCTGTGAAGCAGATGAAGTCTCACGCAAGGTAGAAGCAGAGGTGGTTGCAGGACTCCATTGTCTACAACCTTAGCTAGGACATAGATCTATGACTATAACACCTTAACAGGTAACCTAGCAGTTATAGTTCATCAATATCCAGTCTTAGTTTACAGTGCAATTAAACCCTAATTACAGAAAATTGTAGTATTTAACCAAATCTTCTATATTCAAGCACTAAGCACATCCACATAGACCAGATCTAGAATTCATCCATACTATTAAGCACATAGCATTAACATATCTATCTACCATTCATCTATATCAAAGAACTAACCAAGTTAACATATAACACATCAATACATCATACAAATCAGAGAAACATAGCATGTGTGTGGTTCACTCCCACCCTGGGGCTACGTCCACCAACTCTCCTTCTTCTTTATTAGCTTATTCAATTGGTTACATGCACAGAGCCACAAAAACCCTACTCCGCAGAGGACATGAGATTTGTGCACCTCTCTAGATCCTCCTTCCCCATGCTAGGTTACAGTACTAAGCCTCTTCTCAATCTCTTACACTCGCTTGCACTGATCTCTACAAGCCTCATACAATATCCATAAAAGAAATMTCTACTCAACACTTAGCACTTTTGATCACATAGATTGAACTACCGAATTATTTCCTACATCACTCAACCTTCTATTTATACTTTACAAAATAGACCTAAACATGGGTAAACCCATGGGTCAACATMCCCATACCCATTACATAATCCCAAATCCCAAAAAGGGCCCTAAAATTGGTCGACCCACGATCTCCACTTCGTATTGCGCTCCACCTTCAACAGCCTGTCAAAGTCCCAAAAATAGGTCAAACCTGATCAAGGATCCTCAAAACTTGGTCAAGGGCCAACATGGATACATTAAGGCCCTCTTGTGATGAGTTTTTTCCTGTCGACTTCAAATCATTATCTAGGAATTAGAATTAGAAACTAATTGGTACCTTGGAACTTGCATGCCTCAATGGTAGGTTTCCTCGCTTTCAATAGTGGGTTTTCATTATTGACCCCTGATCAAGAGATTTCGCCAAGTGTTTGAATTTAGATCATTCATTCACATTCGTTGGATGTTACTAGAGTACCTTGGGATTCATTGACATTAATGGTGATTTCCCTCTCACTTGTTAACGGTATTCATTAATGACCGGTAATCAAGTGGTTTCTAACATGTTCGACTTCAGCACATGTATTCACATGGTTAGATTTGTACTATAGAGTGGTGGAGATGAAGACCCTAGATATTTTCTCACATATTCAAGTTGCGTTGGTGTATATTCAGTTTGTACTATTTCATAGATCCACATTGTATGTCTCGTGGCTATGTTCAAATTTGAGTCTTTAACACATAGATCCACAGTGTATTTTTGGTGGCTATGTTCATATTTGAGTCGTAATGGCATGGATCCACAGTGTATGTTTGGTGGCCATGACTTGTATTACTTGACATGGGTCTTTTCATGTTGGAATTTATTCTTTGACTCATTTGTATTTTGAGTATGGGAATGCCTACCTCAGTGATGATATATTATTGTACTGTATTCCCTTGTTTGTTGGCAGGTTTCCGACTGATTGTTCCTTGTTTCGTACACACACTCGACAAAGTCTTTCATCTATCACTCTGTTCTAACTTCATACTTTGGGGGGCTCTCTGTTACATATTATTTTCATCACCCTTATGACCGTTAATGATGTAAACCTATATGTTACCTTCAAAGGGGTCAATGGCCTGAATTCCTGAAGAAAGAAGGGAGAAGAACTTTTACTGAGAGAAGAAGTTGTATTTTCCTTTGTAAAAACCCTATTAAATAGGATTTCCACAAGCTTCTCTATACACAGGGTGTGGAAATGCCTAATTTCCGCAAGCTTCACTATAGCTAGGCTCTATAGTTTCTGCAAGCTGCACTATAGCTAGGGAGCGGAAATTCCTGTACGTGGGAAAAACGAGCGTCTTCTCGATGCTTCTAGAACGAGAAACTTATATTGTGAGGTGGCCTCCGAGTGGTTTGGATCTTACTCACCTTCATGATTTAGTGGGATCATCCTAACCTCCTCACCTTATCCTCTTCATATTATAAAAGGAGAGGAGCTCTCATGGGGAAAGTTAGGTTGGAGAATTCTTAATTTTTGTAGCTTGGAGTTTTTGGAGCTTGTATGTTGGATTTGAGCTTTGCTTTGTCAAGATAGATTGTGAGTAGCTATCAGATCTATAGTCACAGAATCCATGTATCAAAGTGTGTGGGAAGAAAGGAACTATTGGAAGGAACTTGACAACATCAAGGCATCTGGTTTTATCTTTCTTCCACATTCTTTAATACAGATATGCGTTTCTTTCCTATATGAATGTTATTTGTCCATATTGTATGATTCCTTGATCACGTACATAGTTTCATATCAAATAGACTATTTTATTCTTGTGTTCGTTGGCTTGTTCTTATTTGAAGATATTTCCCATAAACCTTGTGAYGGAGCTTKGATTGCATTGGTGAAGTCGGATCTTCAATATTTAAAAGGTATGTTCTAGATCGATTTCTCATTTGATAATTGAAATCTAAGGAAAGAGTTGTGTACTGTCTTGTTTTGTTCTAGTTTCGTAGTGAASCTAGGGGGATTGATTTGTGTMTGCACTTAACAATTAGCCCRATAACACTYTGATGCCAGCAAGCATCCATATCCCCGGTGGAGTTATCTTCATACCCTCTCTGACTTTGCACTCATTTAATATAATTGATTTATTTTTGGCAGAAATTCCCTGAGTGAGTTGGAGAGGAGGACGTATGTTATCTGCAAGATGAAATAGTTAAGGTGAAATTCTTCCTAGTTCTGTCTAGAGGTACATGTGATCCTTTCCAACTTGTCATATTTCCCTTTGAGATTTACCAGACCACCAGGCAGACACTTCATCACTTACCAAGGTTGTTTTTTTTGCAAAGACAAGATATAGATATCCTTGAAGAAATTTGTAACTGTCCAACGTTTCTTATGTTGCACATAAGCATAATTTAGGAGCAGAGTTTGATACACCATATTTATTAAAGTTGACCAATGCTTTACGGAACAAAACTTTATTACAAGAAAATACCAAGAAAAAAAAAAGACAAAAATAAAAAGGAATCTACAATCAATCTACCCTAAACCTACACATTTATCCTAATCATAATGTATTCTAAAGAAACATGAAGAAGACATTTTTTTTTAACAGAAATATTGTTTTAGGGCTTGTCCATTCACTGGGAGGATGTCGAGTTCCCCCCTCGGATTTTGTAGCTGATACGTTCCTGCCCCAATTTTATCATTTACCTAGAAAGGTTTGAGCCATAGATTGTGAAACTTTGAATGTTTTCCCTTAGGTTCGTTTTCTCTATCCCATTTCAGGACTAAGTCTCCTACTTCAAAACTCTTCTCTTTGGCCTTATGCTTGTTAAACCATCTATTAACTATATGTTGATGAACGACGAAATTAGACTTTTCTTTCTCCCTTTCCTCTTCAAGAATGAAGAGAGTATCAAATCTTTGTTGAATAACTGATGAAGGTTGTCCTCTTGAACACTGAGAAAGATGAAGTGATGGAATATATAACCCATTTGGAAGATTGGCTTATTGTCTATATACCAAAAAGTATGGAGAGTTTCCTATAACTTCCTTGGGTGTTACTCTATCTTCCCATAAGGAATTATGAAGTGAGCTATGCCAATTCCTCTGCTTGTCTGTGACTGTTTTCTTCAATATCCTCACTAGGTTCTTATTAATATATTATGCCATCCCATTTCCTTGTGGATAGTAGTTTGCAGAGTATCTTATTATGATTCCTTTGTCCAGAGTGAACTATGTTAATAGAGTAGAATAAAACTAGGAAACATTTTCAAAAACAAGAATGGAAGGCATCCCAAACCTTGTGATCAGTTGTTGTTCTATGAATTGGATTACAACCTTTTCATTCATGTAAGTTAGAGGGATGGCCTCTGCCCATTTTGCAAAACAGTCTGTAGCAGTCAGTATGTATTTATATTGTTTTGAAGAATTTGGGGTAATATCCCCTATGATGTCTAACCCCCATTGCTCGAATGGTCTGGATATGGTCACTGGTTGGAGTGGGAAAACTGCCTTTTTTTCTCTACCAATGCTCATTTGACAAGATTTACAGTTCCTAGCGTATGTATGAGTATCCCTAAATAGAGTACACCAGTAATAACTGACTCTTAATATTTTGTGATATGTGGTATTTCCTACAAAGTGTCCACCCACAGGACCATCATGGAGCTCCCTCAGAACCTTTTCTGCATCTTCACATTCGATACACTCAAGAGTACTCCATCATAATTTATGCGGAAAAGTATTGAATTTACAAGGCGATATTGTGCATATTTTAGCCTGAGAGCTCTCCTTTCCTTAGGGATTAGGTTTTTTGGGCAAGTCCCATGATGAAGGAGGTAAATAAATTTTCCATACCAAGATTATTTCCCTGGGGGAATGTATAAATCTTCACTACATCATAATGATAATTCGTTCTCCCACCCGGGGTCTTCATTTATTAGATCTTGGGCTTATGCGGCCAGTTTACACAATCCTTGTCCCTTAACTAATTTGGAAGGTTTTATATCTAGATCAAATTATTTTACAACTGCCATCCAATTTCCCCTTCTCTCCCCCATCTATTGTTGAGTGAATAAGGATCAGATTGTGGGATGAGGCACAATGACTTTGGTGTGATTTTTTAGCATACAAGATCTAAAATGTTTTACTGCTTTGTACACCACATAAGATTGTTTGTCTATAGTAGGGTAGCTCAATTCATCTCCTTGGAGATTAGTTCTCATAAATGATACCAGAGTCTCATTGTTATCATCATCCTTCTGGGTCAATACTGCAGCTAAGGACTGGTCGGAGGTGAAAGTATAGAGGAAACAATATTTACTAAAGTCGGGACTTTGCCGCACCAGAGCTTGAGATATTGCAGTCTTGATATTGTTGAAAGAATATTTTTGCTCATCATCCCACTTAAAATATGCATCCTTACAAATCATTTTTTGTAAGGGTTTGACAGTTTCATCGAAATCAGGCATGAAATTTCTCACAAAATTAATTTTCCCAAAGAACGATTGCATAGCCTTCTTGTTATGGGGCAAGGGAAGTTGAGTTATTGCCTTTATTCATTCGGGATCTATACTTATTCCTACTTGAGATATAATATCACCTAGTAGTTTCCCTTCCTCAACACCAAATATAGTTTTCTTAGAGTTTAAAGATATTCCATATTTCCTACACCTTTCAAATATCTAGGTTAGATGTTGGATGTGGTCTTCTCTACTCTTTGAATACATAGTCACTTCATCCAAATATACTACTACACATTTTTTAATCAATCCCCAAAAAGCTACGTCCATGGCCCTTTGGAAGGTTTCACCTGCATTAATCAACCCAAAGGGCATGCATTTATAAGAAAATGTTCCCCACTTGGTTCGGAAGGTAGTCTTCAATCGGTCTTCCTCTGAAACTAGGACCTAGTTATAACCTAAGAAACCATCTAGAAGGGAAAAAATTTCAGAACCAGAAACGGTCTACAAGAGTTGTTCCATGGGTGGGACTGGGTAGTTATCCTTTTCTAATGCTCTGGTAAGGTTTCTGAAATCTACACAAAGGCGGATCTCCCCAGAATTTTTTTTGACAGGAACTAAATTCGCTACCTAGGCAGAGTGTCTAACCTGAAAGATAATATTAGCATCTAGATATTTTTTTAACTCTTGATACATCAGGGGTTCCATAGATGGATGGTACTTCCTGATCTTTTGTTGGAAGGGTTCTACTCCATATTTTAACGGGATTGTGTGTTGGATAATGTGAGTGTCATAAGTTTTCAATTCTCAGTAGGACCATGAAAAAACATCTTGATATTCTCTAAAAAGTTTGAGATAATCTTTCATGTCTTCTTTAGACATTGTTTTACCTAGATTTACATTCTTAGGGTTTTTTGGGGTTCCTAGGTTTATAGTCTCATATATGGTACATGAACTCCATGTCTTTGTGTTCCTTGACCCTTTAAATCATTCCCTCAGGTCAAAAAGGTTCTCCAAATTGGCTACCCCTTTCAGTATCATGTGAAACCTTGGTTTATTATTAGAGTGATATGTCACATTCTTTTGTTCATGGAAATTGGTTTCTTCCAATTTCTCTTGGAATACCTCATCATCAATAGCCAAATCTTTAAAATTCTCTTGATTAGTTAGAAAATATACAATTTGTTCATCTCCTTCAAAAACCTTCCAATTAGCAATATTGTTGGGTATTGATGGTTTGTAGACTAGTTCCACAGTGAACCTGGAGGCTTCATAGTCTTCTAAATGGGATATCCTTGAGGCTGCAGTAACTAGGGAATCATCTAGAGTATTCTTTGTCCTGGGAACAACAACAATATTGAAGGCATCAAAATGTTTTAGTATTATGTGCACCTCTTTTTGGTAATTTATCAAGTGGGTTGAATTGCAATGGATAGTATTCTTCACTTGTGTAACGATAATTTCAGAGTCCCAAAAAAAATTCAGTTTTTTAATGTTTAAGTCTATGGCTTTCTCCAATCCCTGAACTAGAAATTCATACTCAGTCGTGTTATTGGTGCATTCAAATTCTAGTCTGTAGGATAGGAAATTTTTCTTCCCTTTTGGTTCAATGAGGATACATCCTGCTCCCGACCCTTCTTTTGATTTAGAACCATCAAAGTACATCGTCCAAACTTGTGAGAGAAATTTAGCAACTTCTTCAGGCCTAGTTATTTTCTCATCTTTGTATACCTTATATGTTGTTTCCAACAGAGGTTCCTAACAGAAGATGATTTCTTCTGCCGCTGCTAGTAGATTCAATTGAGAATTCATTTTAGAGTTTTGAGTGAGAGGTACATCAAATGAGACAGGAGCGAAATTCTTGTAATCAGAATCGCAGGAGTAGTTTCCTAGCACGGCGAAATCTGTCGATGAGGGTTCGTTGAAGGTTTCTAAATCAGTGAAAGTATGTTTGATATATATTTCCCTATCAATCCTAATCATGTTGGTATGTCCATTTAGTGGAAACCAGAGGTGAGCCCATTCTATGCTAAAGTATCCATTCAATTTCTCAGACCAATCTCGACTAAGTAACAGTCCATAAGCTTTTGGGATATCTACTACAATTATGTCAATTACTTGAAAAAAAGTCGGGTGTGTATCCATTCTGATCATGACATCCTTAAGTTCCACAATAACCTGCACCTGTGTTCTGTCTAGTTGTATAATGTGTTTATCAATTTTGAGCGGGATTGCGTTCAATTTCTTGCATATTGACAATGGCATGACATTGGAGGATGCCCCTGAATCGACTAAAAAATTATGCAGGTTTATGTTGAAGACTTCAAACGTTAAAAGGAAATGTGAGACAAAAGGCTTTCCTCTTTTTTCTAAAGAGAAAGCGTTCACATTTGGTTTGTTCTTTAAATCTGTGGGATATAGGACCTCACCTAGATTAGTGCTTGTTATAGAGGCTTCTATTGACTTTAAGGCTTGTAACAGAAAATCCTTTTGTTGGGGAATTCTACACATGTCCATGACCGAGACATTAGCCGTCAACTACTTTAAGTCTTATACTATGTTGTAGTCCAACTTGGGTGACTCTCATGTGTGTATGTTTATAGGGTTTCTTTGGGGTAAAAAAGGTTCTTTCGAGCGATCATCTATTTGTTTTCCTCTTGAGGATTGGACAATGATGAGATCATTTGAGACCGGTTGACCCTTACTTCATGTTTGCAAAGCCAAAACCTCAGTAGGTGGTTCCTGGAATTCAAATACATCATCCATAGGCATCGGAAAGTCAGGATCCCACAACAACATGGATTTTTCTTCCAGTGGCTCAACTTCCTCCTGATCGGCGATGTTCACCACTAAGCCACTTGATTGTTTGGTAAGAGAAACTTCATCTAGGAACCGATTGGCCATTAAATTCATAGTGTGCACCCACTGGGGACAGTCTCTTTCAGAATTTTTCTCTTGATGGTATGTACAAAAAGAGTCATATGTTACATTACCCAGGTCGATGTTTAAGTTGGTTGGGGGAGGTTTAATCGCTTTGAAAGGTGGGTTTCTTTTAAAAAATTGTTTATAAGGTCTTTTACCTTGGTTTCCTTCCCCGAGACTTCTTTTCATGTCTACGATTTCATTTGAAGTTTCTTTATAATCCGTTGTAGGTGTTCTATGTCCCCACCTCCTTTTTTGGGACCTTATTTTGTTTGTTTTCCCGGGGATCTAGTCAAAAAAAGTCCTCTCCTAGGTGGAGGTTGAACTTCCTTCTTAACAAGAGAGACCTGGCCCTCTTTGCATCCCTTCATTTGGAATTCAATCATTTTGGCTTCCTTGAAATTTTCAGCTAGGGTATGTTTGGCATCCCTCTTTACAAACATGGAAATGGAAGCAGGGAGAGCATTAGCATATACCTCAATTTGCAACTCCTGAGTAGGTTTATCTTCGGGTTGAAATTTGTTCAGGATAGTGGTAAGTCATTGATTGAGGTCTTTAACCTTCTCTATTGAACTCATGGTGGCGATGAACAACTCAGCCATTAAATCTCCTGTGGTGGTTTCTTCTGCAAATTTGTCTAAGAAATCCTTTTGAAACTTCATCCAACTAGTTATGGATCCTACAGGCAAGTTAAAATACCAAGTTGAGTCTGAATTCTCAAAGGTATAGGGAAAAATGCTACACACTACGTCCGCATGTTGTACATTCATCATTCTTATAGCTAGTATGAACTTTTTGATATGGTCTTCAAGCAATCTGGATGTTTCAGGGTCGAATTTGGGAAGTAATTTTTACGAATGTCGAGGGAGGTTATGTACCCATCCTGGGATTTCCAGAGCATATCTGGCCAACCAAGGTTGATTATTTTGAGGTTGATTTCCCCTTTATTCATTATTATCATTATTATCATCCATGTCATCTGATTTCAAAGCTAAGCGATCCGAGTTAATCCTTCCTTGTCAATTTAGAAATCGTCAAGCTCGGAGTAGTTACCAGCTGGTGTTTCAGGGATCAGATTAAGGGGTTGCTTGATCTTAGTGAGGGAAAAATATATCAAGTATTCTACTGTGTGAACAAAAAAATGGGCAGGGGTTTCGACAATTGGTTTTCTTACTTGTTTTCTACGAGAAAGTAATGAGGTTAAGGGTAACGATCCAATTTGTCGAGCATAATCTCTTGTGATTATTTTGAACGGGTTCAACTCCTCATGGGGAAGAACGTAATTTATTTCAAATAATAGGTGTTTTAATTCCTCGTTTTGGGGTGAGTTACACTTTCGGGAGTACTCTCTATATGTGGTTTGTCTTGAGAATGACTAGCCATGCATGTAGGTTGTTTTGAATCTGTAGGCTATGCAAAACATATTATCATAAATGTCGTTAGCCATGCATTCATTCAACCCCTCCTTCTAGCGCTAGTTATGTTGAGGGTTCYGAGATCCMTTTAACTCAACAGTTGGAATGAAACCCRCCTTAGAGTCCCAATTAGACTCTGCGGCATTTGATGGGTGGAATGGTTCTCTATATATTTTGATTTAGCCAATTTATTGATGGGATTTACTTAGTGATTGACAGGATATCTTTCTATGAAATCTCCTCCYTCATATTAAGCATTTCTCTTTTTTGTCTTTTCTTTTATTAGATGAGTCTACTAAAATAAGGTGTGATGGTATAAACCAACTGATAGAGGAGATTCTTAACTACTGAAGAAGTTTGAGAGTGGGATAACCCTCGTGCTCTAACGTGCAGACAATGATATTCACACCTATTACAAGTCTAGTAATAATACGTTAACTTGATAGTATTTCACACTGAATGAGATACAATTATTGGAAGAAAATAGACATGCAATAAGGTAAGTACAAGAAAAATAGTTTCCTTAGCTCTACCATCAATTACATATTAACACAATGATTTGATTTTCATCATTTAGAACAAAATAACTATTAAAGTATTAAAAAAGATATCTTATCAAAATATTCTAAAACTCTTACTCGTTACAGCATCAACTACTGAAATAAAAAGTTGGAAGTAGTTCCTCCTCAATCCAATCACATAACGCCTCCGATGAAAAAAAAAAAAAATTCTCTGGTTCTAAAAAGAACTTCTTAATTAAAGTTGCTCAGAAATAATTCTTTACAATTCTCAAAAAGAGGGTCTTTTCCCCAAAATCATTGACCCTTTTCCAAAGGTCGTTCCCCATATTTATAAAGAATCACTAACTCAAAATAGCTGCTAAAAGTTTGTGTTAAGTAAAACAAAAGAGTGACACATGGCGCTTGATCTCTTTTTTCCCTTGAGATCATCTAGTGGTTCTACTAGAGTGGATGACTCTTATCGTATTCTCACCATTTGACGAAGAGATCCTCACATCTATTAGCATACGGGAATTTGTGTTGGTCCATCAGGGTTGAAAGGGTTTCCTTCACCTCTATTGCCCATTCTCTATATTTGATTTGTTTGGCACTTAAACGTTGTAGAACTGCATGAGCCTTGATCGGATGTTCCATAAACTTTTGCACTTGACTCGGTGCCATGCTCACCGCCTGTCCGATCTCTAATTCCCATACCGAGTCTTGTTCTGCATGTCATTTATCTATGTCATGCAAGTCAACATAATATTTGGGTGAGACGAACTCTAGGAGGCCAATGTCTTTCATCTCCCGATTGATCTTTTCCCAACTTCTTTTGCACTCGGCCCACCTCTTCTATATCTCTCGCTCAGGTTCCTTGACCATACTTACCCAGTATTTGGTTGCCTCCCTGATCCATGAGACATTTCTATCCATTATCACTTGGATGGCATGTTCCTCTGTATCTCGACCCTTATGTACTGCACTGATATAATCGATTTGTTCTACATCCTGGTATGCCTTTTCATACCATCTATCCACGTCTATATAGGTTGTTAGTTCCATGAGAGTGTCTTCTTAAAAATAGGCTACACATGTGGTGAAGAGATGTATTTCGCTCGTGAATTCTGCATATGCATCTCGGAATTCACTTTTCATAAACATTATGGCTTGCGTTGAGTCTTGGTAATATTTCTCTAGATGGCACATATGGTCTAGATCCTTCTTTGCAGTAGCCAATTCCTTTTCATCTCATTTTTCTTGATTCGGCATGGCATCATTCATATCCATCCCTACACCAATTAGATCATATTTCTTCACATTTTTTGTGCTAAGCATCTTCTCTTCTCTAGTAATGAGAATCGGATTATCTAGGGTGAGCCTCCTTTTCTTGGTTGTTCTCCTCACTGTGGCTTTCCTCTTCCTATCATAATAAATCACCTATATATCGGCAACCTCAACAACAGGTTGAGGTATTTGTTGGTCTCCCCAAGTCAGAGTGTCGCCCAGGCTTATTGTCGTATATATTTTCTCTAAGACTGACTCTTATACTTCTTTGACAAGGGAAACTTTTGTATGTTCCAATGGCTCGACCTCCGTCTGGTTTTCATCGGCTGGTGAGGTATCGGCCTTAACTGGAGAGACAATCACAGGCTCAACACTTACTTGGTGATCAGTTGTTAAGGTGTCGATCTCTAGCTGTTGCAATTCCTCTTCTTGTTCACTAGAACCTAGCTCATCCATGGAGTTGTCTTTCGAGGTCCCTGATAGGTCAAGAAGTTCAGTGTCTAAGGTACTCTCTGCCTCATGGTCGCTCTGTAGAGGGTTTGGAATTTATGCATCGAGAGTTGGATAATATGTTCCCCCTGGTTCTTTCTCCTCTGTAATGGTATCGGTGTTATAAGTGAGACCTCTAAACTCTCTTCATAATAATAGATAGTAATTAGATCAAAAAGGGTACTAGGCACACCTGTTTCACTTGGTGTTCTTGGACTCTCATGTGGGTTGGAATGGTCACCGGCGATCTGGCCTGTGGTGACGAAACTATAGGGTTTTCTATATCGGTGGTTTCCTCTAATGGGGTTGATTCTGAGTCATTTAGCTCCTTTCTGATGTTGATTGGGTCAAACGGGGTGATCCTCATAGGTTCTAATAGTTGAGGATAATTTTATAGCTACTGGATTACTCTTTGGGATTATTATAATAACAGTATCCCCCTCCATGTGCCTCTGTGGCTTCTAGTGCTCTGTTTTCTTCTCTAACCCTGAGAGCTTCTTGAGCCTTTTATTCTATCATTTTGACTTTCTTATCCATACTCATAGCTTTGAACCTAGTCATGTTTGGGTTAGCTTTTCTCTGTAGTACCTCCTCCTAGTCCTGAGCACATTCTGTAAATATCTTGTCTTCAAACTTATCATGTGTGTATTTACAGTAGAAAGAGACTTGTGACGCCTGCTAGAGAACTAGGCCTTTAGGGTCATGTTTGTGAAATAATCATGTCAGGAACCTCTAGTCTAGCTGGCTCAAACCCTCTTGTTTATCTTGCACAGTATCCTTCTCTATGAAAAACCCTACATGGAAACCATAGGGTATGAATGCTCGTTTCTTGTCCTTAACCAAAGTGGCATTATAGATCTGCAGGATGATTTGGTAACATATTTCCCCTACGATGAGTTGGTATGGGAAATGAGAGGGGAGTAAATGTGGTGCATAGGTGGCCCCAAACACCCTGATATAAGTCGTGGTTTCATCTAGGTACCAGTGGCCTAATTTTGAAATCATTTTCTTGGGCGCTACCAACAGTCTTGGGCATTCTTTTTTGAAAACAATAAAATAAACCTGAGCTATGAATTCATCGCAGATGAGAGCATAAGATTTTTTGTACCTATTTTTCCACAGGATGCTAAAGTAGACATGTAATGGTAGCTCGGAAACATGTCATTTCAGGTTCATGCCAGCGAAGACATTCTTTGCATAGATCACGTCTAGTAGATATGAATCCATGTGAATAGCAAGCGTTTCTCCATCCTTTCATGTCTAAGCCTGCAATATTTTGTTGCTCATTTATTTAGAGATGATTTCTCCCCAGTTGAAGATACTCCCGGAGATGGCCACAGTGTATGCCAGGGGCATCCATGCCTTCGAGAACTTAGTGCAATATTTTTCCCCATATAATCAATAGATTAGAGCCATTAAATAAATGTGTGTCTCCCTTAGATTTATTGTCTTGTACCAGCCATTGCTCCAGTTTGTGAATTTATTGTCTTCCTTCTACCTGGAGGCCATTAATTGGATGGTGTCATGAAACTCATATAAATTTACTACGAAATATGTTTTTAACTGCTCCTCCGGGTCCCTGATCTTATAATATTTATGGACCTCTATCGGGATAAAAACACCGACACAACCGTCATTCTCATCATTGACTAGGCACTTCATCGCATCTGTATAATCGATTATCCAACCCAGAGTCTCAATGCAGGGTAAGACCAGGGTTCAGCAGGCTACCATATGCAGGCATGACCATTGAATGTTTGGAAAAAAATGGTCTTCGAGTGCCCTTACATCCGGGTCGTTGTGGGGAATAAATTCCAGGTAATCTTCCTTGTTAATTTTGTTGAACAAATCTCCCCATTGTGGGAGCATTATATTTGATCCAGTGCTTGCTTCTGTATCACAAAAATCATGGGGTTGAGAAAATTTCTTCTTAGTTGATGTTTTGATGATTGGTTTCTCTCTTGTAGCAAATTCCAACTGCCTCGCAGCGTCGGGAGAAGATCCTTCACCGACCTCTACTTCCTTCAATTTTGGTGCCTTTGGAGAGCGTCTGGGCGTTGACTTCATTGGAGGAATTTTTTCTACAAAGAGAGCAGAGTTAGACACTGTGTTGCAGAGAGAATATTGATATATATATAATGTGACTATCGAAATGATAAAATTCACACATACCTCTTCTTCGCACTAGCTTAACTTGGTTTTGAAATTATGAGAACCAAGTGCAACTCTTGAGATGCTCTCTTCGCTTCTTTGACTGCTCTAGAAATGGGAAACTTATGTGCAGAATGTTGGGGTTCGAAAATATATTAGTGATTTAAACAGAGAGAATACTTACCTTGTCGCATCAGTTTTCAATTCGGGGTGTAAGTGCGGTTCTACAAAATCTGTCACCAAATTTGCATTATGCTCTATATTAAATGCAACCGTAGGTTGGCGGCGCAGGCACGGTATATAATATGGTTCATCGGCAATTTCAAATTCATGTTATTCAATCAGCACATGGGTTAGAAATGTATGCAGAGTGAAAAATTAATTGGTCTATTAAATGGAATAATCTGATCTTATTTTGTGCTGAAAACGTCCCATCATTCCGCTAATTTAAATGGGTGGATTGAGAGTCGACGCTTTTCTTTAGAAAATGTTCGTTGATATCTCTCAGCAGAAACTTTGATGCTGATCCATCTTGTAGTACAACGCTGATGTGGAAATGTTGACCTAGAAGTGTGACTAGGACATGGGGAAACTTAAAATGACTCAGGATGAAGCTAGGTCGTACAAAATGCCTACACGGCAAAGACTCAGTGATTGATATTGGCTTCTTCGTTTAGGAGTGTTATTGGGAATCATGGATTTTCATTAGATAAGTGTTTTAACAAATAGGTACTACCCTACCGATGTCGAAAAAGTATCAAGGATAAGCGATCAGAGATAAGTTTAAAAAAGTGTTCCCATATTACCCCCCTCGAAACTTGTCGTTGTCGAAAATGCATCGAGGATCGGTGAGTGGTGATGTGTCAATGTTAAATTTTTCCATGATTTAAATCTTTGAGATTTCACCGACCCCAAAAAATGCATCAATAATCAGTTATTGAAGGTTCTTCATGGCCCATGTCAAATTTTATCCCTCTCATGTTTCGTCGACGTCGATGGGATATCGTCCATTTCCTGAATCTTCTTTGAGAACAACCAGCACAAATCTACTTTGTTTTTTACCAATTCCGATGATACATCGGGGATCGACGATGATTGTTACTATGTGTTCATTTTACTGCTCGTATTTTTCCGATGTTGAACATATTCATGTGGGTCACAATTTTAGCTGTGGATTCTTAGTTAAAATTACAAGTTCTTTTTTTAGATACAAAGGTTTCACTTTGACAGGTCCAAATAAATCCAACTTGATCGATGATGAGACATGGAAACAAACTTAGTGATCCCTACACAATGGACTCAATTTAGAAAGAAGAACAAAATAAAACAAGTGGTACCCAAAAGAGAAAAAATTTCATAAAATATTTTAGGGTGTGTTGAGCGCTCAACAATACCCCCCTTTGAACCACCCCCATTATGCATTTGTAACCAATAATAAATAATAACAGACAATGTGATTATAGAAGTAGAAGGAGTACGAGAAGAAAGGAAAGAATATGTGAGTGAAGAAGAGGATGAATTCAACAATATTTCACAAGGAACATTATCAATACTAAGATCCCCAACACTGAGCAGTAAGTCAGGAGGAAACAGTCCTAGATTGATAATGGTGAATCGGGATACAAGTATGATGCTACATGTGTTCCATGGGATGGGTAAGGAATATGTAGAGAAACATTGGTTTACGTATGAAGCTACATGGTATGTGAATAGGATCACAGACGAAGCATCAAAGATTGTATAACTAGAGACCACTTTCACAGACAAAACCCTAATGTGTTACATGAAGTCTAAGGCCACTGCACCAGCAGGACAGATGAGGTCGCTAACAGAAATTAAGAGAGATCTACTTAAGTATTTCCAGAATCCTAAGTTAGAATCTCAATGCATTATGAATATTAAGGAGATCAAGTAGCAACCAAGAGAGACCATGTGGGATTATGACCAATGGTTCAAGATCTTGTTGGGTAGGATGACGTTCTAGATACAAGACGTTCAACACATAGAATGGTTCATTGTGGGGATCCTTCCCCATATCCAAGTTTTGTTTACCCAAGAGAAGGTGACTACTCAGGAATAGGTGGTGGAGATTGTGATGCACCTGCAGGCTACACCAAGAGGTAGAGAAACATCAGTAGGATTGTTGCAAGTGAAATCCAAGCTTACAAACTTGATGATGTAGTTGCAATATATCGTGAAGGCGAAGGTGGTGCATGAGCATGTATGGTGTACTATGTCTCAATATGAAGTTCAACCCAGGGAAAAATTTCCTAATTGGGAAATTATCTAGCGACAGGTGTGTTGAATCCATTTCCAATAGGGAATTAGACCGAATGGTGAAATATTTGTATACAATTGGGGAATATACCTCTTTACTTCCCAACAATGGAGAAATATCAGAAGACTCACCATACTTCATTTTGTGAATTCTACAATTCTATGGTGCACGTTGTGAAAAAAAATTGGTCACTTCAGTTGATGTAGGACCACACTCATAATGTCTTTCAGGTCAGGAAGAGGAGAAGGGTGGTGACCAAAAAGGTGCTATGAGAGGTGGATATCAAGGAGGTCTCAGGGGTGGATATGGATGTGGTCGAGGATGATGATATGAAGGAGGTGGAAGAATACCTCCCACTTATTTTAACTATTGAAAGATATGTGATGTATCAATATTTTCAGTACTACATATGGGCGGATTATTCCAGGAAATATTTCCACGCTTCCACTATTTTCATATTTTTTTTAAACAGGGTGGGATTTTCATCGATATTGCCACGAAAGTTCGTCTCAATATCCATGAAAATATTATTTTAACCTAGTCGGGATTTTCGTCGCAATAGCGACGAACTTTCGTGGCAATAATGATGAAAATTTTGCCTATCTCATTGG
>SNQJ01S0018720.1:0-14668 GCA_010110895.2 Picea sitchensis
ATCTAGCCTAGGGTTTGCTTCCAGAGGAATTCTCAGGTCAAGGTTAAGGTGCTCAGAGGGAGGATTCGGCCTGTGGTTGGGAGATGAAGGTATCTTCGTGGTAAAACGAGCACACAATCCTTTATATTCTAATAGATGAGACGCTCATTCATTGGGCAGTTCAAATCCTGGTCCAACAAATGGTGAAAATATATTTTTTCTTTAATATTGGAGTGGATTTTGGTCCAGACTTCTTGCCAATTCCTAGAGAATATTCGTCGGTTTTGTTCCTTCCAGATTTTCTAAAAAATGAATCCAGGAAGAAGTTGCCAAATTTTGTTAAGGATGCGAGACTGAAAATTTGACTCTCGTCATCCCTTAATTGTCTCTCGGATGCATGTACGGTTCATGTATGTGGTTCTCATGATTCTCTCATTGTGATCCCATATACATGAACTATAGGATCAAAGATTGAGAAGATGATTTTGTGTCTCCTCCTCTGTACTGCATAGGTGACACCAAGAAGGGACTATAAATCCTCTTTCCTTAAGTTGCCCCAAGTAAGAATTCTATTTTGCATCGTTAACCAAAGGAAGGTGCTAATTTTTGGCCACATCTTTGCTCCCCAAATTTTGCCCCAGACCTCTTATTTTGGTAAGGATCTATGGCCTGCACTGAGGAAGTAATATTCTTGAATATTGAAGGTATCAGTGGTGGTGTGACCCCATCATATGATGTCCTCCCCTTGTTAACTGAATGTTTTCCTTGAGTTGAGGTGATCTAGCAGCGATTGAAGATTAAACTCACGAGGGATGTTCAGATCTTTGTGGGTGTTTTTCCATTTGCGCTAAGTGTCCCTTGAAACTTCTGGAGTCCAGAAGTTGGCCACTTTGAGAAGGCCTACATATATTGTGAGGAGAATGAATGTGCTTAGAGTGGGATTAGAGATCAGGGATGGAAGTTGTTGCCAGGAATCACTCCAGAAGAGAGCCGAAGTCCTACTCTGTAATTCTCAGAAGGAGTGATCCATTATGAGTCCCTTGTTGTTCCTAGCCTCATTCCAAATAAGAAAGCCAGGGCTCTGACCATTCCATCTGATTATCTCGCTTTTCGGTGTGGCTGGGGTGTATTGTTTCCTCCAGAGGCGCGTACATATGTCTTGCGGTCTTTTTAACCATATCGACCAAATTTTTACACTGAGAACCTTGTTGAGGAGAGTTGGGTCTTTGAGACCGAGACCCCTTGCCTTCTTTGGTCTGCAGACTTTTTGCCAACTGACCAGAGTCATTTTTTGCCCTTCTTTGGTTCCTTTCCATAGGAATATCCTTTGAATATTTCTTAGGGTGCTAAGGATAAAGTTTGGGGAGAAAGCGCTAAGAATATGTAGATTGGTAGGGCTTGCAGGACAGACTTGAGGAGGATGAGGCGACCAGGCATATTAAGGGAGCGAAAGGACCACAAGGAGATTTTCTTCCAAAAGTTGGAAAGCATAGTGTCTCAAGAGGTATTTCTTAGCGGGTTTTCAATCAGGGGGATTCCAAGGTATTTGGAGGGGAGGAACCTACAGGTAAACCCCAGTAACTACGTAATGTGGTGTTGGATTTGGATGGGCATATTGAAGAAGAAGATTTGGGATTTGGAGAGATTGACTTCCATGTCTGAAGCATCGCAGAAAAGGTTGATAATAGAATGGATGTGAAGAGCTTCTCATACTGTGGGTACGCCCATTAGGAGTATGTCGTCCACGAACTGATTGTGCGAGATGGGGGGAGATATTCCATGGGGGGTGAGACCAGAGAGGGAGTGATCTGTAATGGCTACTTTAATGGATCATCTCATCCCTTCCGCCATTATGATGAAGAGGAAGGGCGAGAGTGGATCCCCTTGCCTTATTCCATTTTTCCATACTTTTTAAATATAGTGGAAAATATAATTTTTAACACATTGTTTACCTTTACTTTAATACATAAAAAATAATTGTAGTTAAATAACATTATTTTTAAATATTTAGAAAAAAATATACATTTTGAAGCCATATATAATTAAAAACCTACACATTTTGGTACCTATCTGTTTAAAATAACATATCAAATAAAGCATTTATATGGACATAATTGAACATTTTTTTTTTTTTAAATTAACATTTTTTTCCATATTTGTATACATTTGAATAAAAAATGACAACATTTAATGTCATTTTCCCTAGTGTAGTGATTCACATACAAATAAAAGTAAAAATAAAATAATAAAAAAGATTCATCATAAAACAACAATAGATACATATTCATTCTTATTTTAAAATATGAAAGTCAAAATATTACACTTATAACTCATAAAAAAATTGCAAAATTGAGCATCGTTTTCAAAGACATATTAAAACTAATCAGCAATATCATATATCCCAAATTCATCATTCTCAACAAACACACTATCATCTTCTTGAACATCATTATGTGCTTACATTGTGTCATTTTGCTCTTCTATTGGGTCTTTGATATCCGCAAGTTCTTCAAAATGATCCTTTCCTATCATTCCTCCTAATGGTACTTGAGGTTCCTTTGACATTTTTGTCGCTTTTGATTCGCTAAAATTTCATTTCCTCAAGCCAAAATCTTTCATTTCATCTGGAAGAACTGGAATAACAATAATTCTTTACTGAATAAAACCGCACTGTAGTGGGTCACTTTCAATGACTATGTAATTTCTTCCTTTCTGTAAGCAACACGCTAGTGTTGTACCTAATCATTAAATACAAAATAAACAATTAAGTTAAATAATTTAAAAATACATGAATTACAAATAATAAAGATTGAAGTATGTTTTCATAAATGTTAGATCATAATTCTTACCTAAACCCGAGAACAAATCCAAAACCCAATCTCCTACATTTGAAAATGTATCTGAGGTAATTAATTAATGTTTGTGGTTTTTGATAAATGTTAACCATCTCTCATTTTAAATCATTTTTCTCATATGTTAGCTTTCTAACCACAACATTTAAACCAATAAACTATTAGGCTTCCCTCCATCCTTTACATTGACAAGAATAGAATTATAAGAATCATCTTTTGTTTAGGTTGCAAGATGTATACTCTCAATATCACATGTAAATAGTTCTCTATTGGAGCTCTGAATATTAGGCTTGTGCCTGTAACATAAATAAGTGCAAATTCAATTAACTTGTGAATTAATAAAAATGATTTCTAATCTTAATTGCTAAACATACACTTTCAATATATTACCAAATAAGTTGCATCCTTGTCTTTTCTTTTTCCTTGAAGCTTGATTGTACTAATCCTTGTGTGTCTTAATGAAAAATCATATATCTCCAAAATGGTGATGTTGTAACTTCCATAAATCCCATAACCACTTTATTGAAAGTTTGGTAAGTATAAGGCTATGTATCATATCCAATGTTTTGGATATTATAACCATGAGGGATGGCCACAATAACTAGGGAGTATTCTTTTTTAGGAACAATATTTGCAATTTGTTCACAATCACCTAATATCACTTTATACTGAATAATGTTGAGTCCATTCCAAATGTAGTGATCAAGGGTGGCATCAATTTCAACAGCTTGAACACATCTCCTTCTTTCTCTTTCAAACTTGGATTTTTGAATAAAACTTTTGAAGGTTTCAGGTACTCCATCTGCATTCTTCTTTGGAATAATTAATGTAACAAAAAAAACATATAGTTATATATCTATAACTAATAAAATATAAATAAATTAACCTAGAAACGAATAATATGAATGTAATAAATCAACATACATTTTTGAATGCAACAAAAAAATGTTTCAATATTGTTGTAGAGCTTGAATCTGGATAGTTGAGTTTAACATCATCCCCACTCCATTCAACATTAACCATTTCCTCTTGTATTCTCATATACACCTTGTGACTAAATAAATAAAAAAATAGTTATAATGATATATATAAGAAAATACTTAGAACATTGATATGTTAAACTGGAAAAAAAAAATGATTTTCTTATCCTAATATAAACAAAAATAACTCAACAAACTTACTTTTTAAATTCATCACACATTTCTTCCATTGACAATTCACTTGACCTTACACGTGATCATATAGCTATGACAAGTTTCTCATATTTCACTCCTTGTATCATTCTCCAAGGTGTTATAGTCATATCTTCTGGAAGATTCTTAATTTCATACATGTCTTACTTGTGCTACATATTAAGGGTTTAGCCTTCTTAACTCTCTAATTTTTTATACCAATATTTTCCCATAGGTTGAAGATCTCGTCTATCAAATCCCACACTTGTTCACTTCTAAATCTCAATTGAAAATAACTATCCACAACTCTAAATACATCACTTCATTTGCGATTTTTTTCTTTTACATTTTCATCATCAATTGAGAATCTTATTTCCATACAACATTTTTTTCAAAACTTCACATCAACATTTTATCTCTCCCCACGACATATTTCAGAAAACTCATTATGGATAAATCTCACCATTTGAATGAAAGTCATGGACATCTTGTACTCATTATCTATGTTATGATCTCATTCCAATAACTTTACTTCTAAATCTGGTAAACCAACATAAATTATGCATTGATTGTCTCAAAAAGAGGTTATTGGGATATTCTTCATCAATTATCTTCTAGCCTCTATAGAATGATTTCCTCCAATCACATAATATCTGTAGTTCTTCTAGCCTCTGTAGAATGATTTCCTCCAATCACATAACATTTGTAGTCAAAACATTTTGATCTATCAAATTCATCTTCGCTAGGAACTTCTTGTTGAGACCATTTTGTGCTTCCATGCTTTCCTTCCACATTCTATTTTTCCCACTTCTTTACTACATTTTTTCCCTCTTCTACACCTCCCCTCATCCCATTTTTCTTGTATCCCTTATTTTCTCCCTTTCTGGTTATTCTACTTAGTCATATTTCAGTTTCATGGGTTGATGGGTTGGCAGGCCTTCATTTCCACCCACTTACTTATTTCATAACTTTGTTTTAACACTTAGCCATATTTCAATTTTTCGGGTTCACGTGTTCAAACTTTCACTCTCCATTTTTCGTGACCTTCACTTTGCACCCCAAATTTTATGATCTATGTTTTGACCATCAGCCTTGTCGTGGGTGTCGGGATCCAAAGTATTTCATTCTTCTTGGATGCAAATTCGATCGATCGTTCCTTTACACTTGGTATATATTTTTTATCATCTCTCCAACCACGGGTTCGCGGGTTCACGAAAATCTTATATGGGAATTCTCTCTCGCGTGTTCCAGCCCTTTTGTTTTTTTTCTCGATACAAATTAAGTATTGTTTAATGCTAACAATTGTTTTGCAGGACTAGAAAAGATCGTCATTAATGGAGAAAAGGCTCGAGGAATTATTCATTAAATCTTCATTTTCCAAGGGATTAAAATGTCATTATCTTTCCAAAAATATTTATTTGAGATTATTATCTAGCTGAAGAAATAGTTTTGTCAACCTATGGAAGCATCCGCTAGACAACCGTTTTGTGGTGATACTTTGAATATCTTTGGTCGTAACGACCAAAAATTCTAGTGGTCAAGAGCATATTGGTATTATTCTTCCCCTCTTGCACAAAAACATGGGAATGTTATTTAGACATCTGGAATCGCTCGTGTTGGATGTGTTCCTGAGGTTTTTTATTGTAAGGAAATTGTTGCATGGTGTGTGGACAAGTACGTACCAAATCAAAGAATCATATAACTCCATGGTCATTCTCTGATTTCTCTTTCACCTCAAGTCTTCCGCAATATGTTAAAGCTGTCAAAGTTGACTCTTACTTTCAAAGGTGAAGATTGCAAATAATTCTTGAAGAAACATAACAATGGGCTTGAACACCTGCTGGAATATTTGGAGAATCTTGCATCTGTTCTAGTAGACATAACCAGAATCCAGGTTGAGTCTTTAAAAAATCTCTATCGATAAATTGCATGGCTATTTACCAGGGTGACAAGTCAGGAAAACATTGCTTCTATCTCTCGCATGATTTTATATATTTTGTATTTTACAGTTCAAGAACATACCATTTTTTATTGGGGAAAAATCATTTTTATCGAAATATCTTCCCAATTATCACACTATAAAAAGGACATAAAATTGTTTATGGCCTCTTATTTGATATTTGCAACTGTGCATTGTTGTCAATTCCCAAACTTAACCATCAGTAAAAGGGTGAACTGCGAAACAAATCCAGTTACCTTTTCGTATCAGGCATTGTGGAGGCATAAGACCCCTCTGTTTTTCTATGAAGTTTATAATGATTTTGTTTCAATCTTCAAAAAGATTTTGTTGGGCGAAAACATTCCAAGGATTTCTGATCAAGCTACCATTTTTTTAGAGAAAAAGGGGACAATAGAGAAAATGGAGAATCACAGTATCATAAGGATATTTTGCTTAAAAGAGAATCGTGTTTTTCTCCTGTATTACGTATTTGATAAACTATTTATTACAGATGTGGCAAGACAATATAACTTCTGGTTACATTTTTTCCATGAAAAAATGTAAAAAAACAGTTTATTCCCCTGCCATGGAAGATTGGAGAGTTCATTTTCAGAAATATAAATAAAATTGACGAATTTGCAAATCATTTTAATAATGTGAGTTTAAAATATGCTGAAAAGATCAAAGGTTTTGATCCGAACAAAATATTTTTTGGACATATGTTATTAGTGGGTTTCAGTAACTCCTTCATTCAAATTGTCTTGAATGAAGAATAAGAGGGTAACAACCAAAGCACTCATGTACATAATGTTGGTGATTTAGAAACATTACTTAGAAACAATAATCTTTACAAGCAAAGGGGAAAAGGTACCAGTGAAAGAAGTGTTCAATCTCCAGTTTTCACTCCTATGAGTACTACATCCAGGAGTAGTGCTCCTAGATCCCACCCAATTAAAAAAAAAATCAACAGTAGTTCCAGTGGAGGGGGAGAGAAGAATCCTCCCCCTGGAAAAATTGAAAATTCACACAAGTTTCCCATGAGAAAGAAAAGAAAAAACTTAGTGCAAGAGGAAGAAGATAATCTTATAGAAAATGACATTCAAAGATTTTCCTTGGAGGATATGGAACTAGAGGCATACATTGAAAATATTTTTCCTGCAATAGAACAACAGGAACATATGGCTCAACAATATTCTTTATTGGAAGTCATTAGAAATTAGACCTTTAGTGAAGAAGAATCCTTCACTTTTCAAAGTGTTGTTTTTGACAAAGAATCTAAAAAAGTTGATTATAGAAAGAAGTGACCAGAAGAATAAAAAGGGAAAGGCCCGCTCAGAGGTCGACCTAAAGTATATGTGACCGTCCCAGATTTACAAAATCCATAGGGAAACTAGGGACACACTCGACGACTCTATTGATGGTCTAGAGGTTTATAATGACAAATTAAAATAGAAGATCAAAGAATTGGATACTGCCTTGATACCTCTTCCAATCCTGGCCAATCCTTTGACAATGATCAAACCAACTACACCTGGAATTAAGTTAAAGGGATATTCAAGTTTTCTCACAACGATCCGAAGTTATGTTGAGAAAAATATTAAAAAGATAATGTCATTGATAATAAAAACATGGGAGGTATCAAAAAATATTGTTTCTTTCGGTTCAAAGGAACATGCATTTCATGAATATATCCAAGCTTATTTAAAGAATGAAGAAGAATTCTACACAGATGTTTTACCATTTGGGATAAAAGTCTCAAACATGACATAATTGAAAAGGAGAGAAGAAGATATGCCTTCTCCAAGTTGGATTAAACAACTGAATGCAAGTTGGAAAGAAAAGATCAAGAATTTGAGTAACATTGTCCAAACATGCAATGAAGCCATAGTGAAAAGAGAAGAATTATTCAGAAGGCTCACAAAGATAGATTTGACAGGAAGCACTGATGAGGTGCAAGATCCTAAGTTAATTTTCAATTTAATGTTTATGACAATGCAACAATTTGATGAACAAATGGAGATATTAAAGGGAATATCGACTAAGAAATTTAATGGCATAATTGAATATGGTGAATAAGAGATAGATAATTGGCTGGTTGATTATTCTATGAAAAATCAAGATATTGATGAGGCAATCCACAACATTTCTCGTGATCTAAGAGATTTAGAAGGTGAATTGTTTAATATCAAAATTAGGCATGAAATAAATGTTGCGCCAATGAAAAGTTATATTGAATATTGGTTGATAAATTAACTAAAGAAGGCCAAGAAACAACAGTTGAGACGGTTCCTATAACCGTCAATGAGGAGAATAAAAGGACAACAACAAGCAAGTAAAAACATGAGAGATATCATCATAGTAAGTTTAAGTTGATCACATAATGCTTTCTTTATCAGTTTTTCATCCAGTTACTCCACTTCATTGAATAGAAAGGTTTAACTGAAATCTGATAACTTATTCCTGTCTTATTTCCAGTTCTTGCTACTATGACTTCGCCCACATTCTTATCTCCATAGTTTACTTCTTGTTCATATCTACTTTTATGGTCCGTGGGATCCCCAATCCCAGTCTTCTGGACAAATGCATTTTAATTTCAAACTTTGTAACAGACTTTAATATGTTTTCATAAATCCCAATAGAACCAATTCGGGATCAGTTTTGATGGTGTTTTATAACTCTGAGTTTTGAGTATAAAATATTTGAGATTGATCTATCATTTTATACAATTGATCTCCACACGTGTCTACTCTATTAAAGTTCTCTTATGCATACATATCATTTTCTTTTATTTTTGTATGTGAACAGAAATATTTAGTTTAGCTATGATGGATGTGAGGAAATTTTTCTTATGTTTTCAAATGTGTGGTGTATGAGGTTCCTGGTCATCTCTCAGGAATTCTCTTTAAAACAAAATATTTTATTTTTTGCAACTTTTATCTTTCTTTGAATACCACGGTGGATTTTTTGCAAAGTACTATATCATTTGGAAATCTATAACACAAAGATTATTATAAAACAGAGAGGAGTACCACCTCTATAAAAACGTAGGAGGATTTATATCCTTGTGAGGTTGTCGTTTTGGTCCTTGACGGATTCAGGTGTTAAAACTTCCATTGGGTCAACAAGAACTAGGTAGAACCACATGTGCATATGGATTGTACCTAATCAATGCTTTCAAATTGTGAATATGCAAGTGATGCGGTTTTTTAATTTGATATTTTTCTTGCTCTTTTGTGGGTTTATAAAGTTGTTTCACATTCAACTAAAATGTATGGCCATCATAACCGAAGTTCACCATCCTCAATCTATTTCAAATGGAGTTTTGTGTATTTTTCATAATACTATCCTCTAGATCAACACCTAATGTTATTATTTCTCTGTTACCTTTAGGACTTTCATTATAATATTCAGAGCTAACAATGGCTTCTTCATCATCAACAACATTTTATTTCTTCCTCTTATGATTTAAATGGGTTTCATGTAAATCAATGATTTCTTCATAATCAATAAGAATGGAATCATCCTCGACCATCGCTCTTTTGTGTTTATCTTATTTATTCTTCTTGCAAGAAAGAGTGATAACCTGATTGGGACTAATCTCAACAAAATATTCATTTGGAGTTTCCTCATCTTCAAATGGAACATTTTTAGGATTTCTAGAATAAGGAATTTTCTTTCTTCTTTCATGTTCTTGTATGTCTACTCTTGCAGCTTCAACTTTTGTTACTCTTTTTTTTTTCTTTTTCCATCCTTCTTGTGCCTTATCAATATGAAAGACATTGATGGATTCCATGATATTTTTTTCTTTTGAGTAAATCTCCACTAACATATGTGAAATTTGTTCAACAAAATATTGTAAAAATAAAATATAACACTTCCGTGTTAAATAAAATTAAAAAATTAACATGATACTAAAAATAATACATGATATAAAAATAAAAATAAACAAACTTACATTGTCTTTCTCAATGTCTTCAACGATATATGCACATAATTCTGTAAAATATTTATCCATGTTATAATTATTCAATTTCAAACAATATCTAATCTTGATATAAGTCTTGGCTTGTTTCACGAGTGCATAAACAATATCTATGTCTGGCACCAAACATATATCTCATAACAAGCCAAGTGGCTGATAATTTCCTTTCACACGCTCAAACTCGACACAATACAAATATAGATTTTCTCTATTGTTTCATTGTTTGTCTTTAACAAACCAAGAATATTCAAGTTTGTTTTCACCTTCCACATATTTCCACTCTCTAACATTATTCATTTCCCTTGACAACTCGGGTGTTGGACCTTGAACAAATGTGTTATCAACTTGTTGCCAGGCATTCATGAAGGTCCCAGTTGCAATTTTGGATGTCATTATTGCAGGTCGTGATCCAGATACATTCACATATTTTTTTTCCTGTCATTTTCCTATATGAAAAAATAAAAAAATAAATTAGGTTTTTGAAATGTTTACATTATAATAAATTAAAAAAAAAAAACATAGACCATAAAAATTAAATTTAAAATAATAATAATAATTTCTTTTTGACCCATGGGGTTACTGGGGCAATGTTGGGACTAATTCTTGGCTTAGGATGTTGGGGCGATGTCGAGCATCATCCCAACACCCACCATGTCCAAAGCCCTGGGTGTGCCCATGGCTTGGTCGTGGGGGCCAACCCCTCGGCGGCCAAGTCACGGTCCATGGACCATGAATTGGCCGTGGAGGCTGGGGCGATGTCGGGCATGACCTCGAGCACCCCTGTAGGCCAAGTCACGGTCTCGCATGGAGGGGAAACTCGCCCACTAACCACCATGGGCCAAAACTATTAAAAAATTATTAAAAAGCAATAAAAACTATAAATTTTTTATAAAAAGTATACCAGTTTTTTTTTCTTTTTCTTTTCGAAAAATCCTAAGAATTTTGTTAAAATTTCTTTAAAAAAGGTCTATTTTTTTTAAGTTGTGATTTATTTAGAAAAAAATGGAAAACATCTAAGAAAATTTAGGGGTTTTTATAATTTTCGCATGAAAAAATCTCATGTGATTCAAAGATGATCTTATAAATGTTTTTTTGGTAAATGGTAAGAATTTGAAAAATAACTAACCTATGAAATGTTAGATTCTCCTTGAATATATTCTCGATGTTTCTCGCTTGTAGATTGCTCCAAACTATTTAACAAATGTCTCCCAATATTTAACGCAATGTAAAAAGACAAAACAAGACTGTGTATATATAACAAAGATGATATAAATTACTATTAAGTGTAACAAATGTGGGATAAATAAAAAAGAAGAAGATTGTGTACATATATACTTAAAATTATATGGATCAACACTAAGTTTAATGAATGTGAGATAAATAAACAAACATCAAAAACATTGTAATTAATAAATAAATAACGAATTGACAAAGTAAAAATTGTTTTTAATTTTGAAGGGAAAATAATAGAGGGAAAAAATTGGGCGGGAAATTTTGGAGGAAATATTTTTTTGGGGGGGGGGATTTTAGAGGGGAAATTTTGGAGGGAAAATATAATTCTGCAATTTATAAGATTGTCATTGGGAGAGTGAACATTTGTATCATTCTATGTTCTTAGTGAGAAGTGATGACCTCGTCAGTTAAAGAAGATTTTATTTCTGAGACATCAACAAATTGTCCACACACCTCTTCTTTTGGGACTAGAAAATGTGATGGGAATGCTTGTAATGTAAATGATGCGTCATATTTTTCATCTATTCGGAATTTTGATCATAGTGCAAGCAATGGTATTCAACATGTTCCTCGGGAAAGTCCTAAATCATAGGACTTTGAAGGCACCAATGATAAAGAGAAGGAATATGATGGTGATCAATCCGTTCAATAGTTTAATAATATTCAAAATGTAGGTCGAAGTGGAAACTTTGATCACAGTTTAAATTATTGGGATGATAATTTTCCTCCAAGTGAGGATTTTCAAGGTACTGATGAAAATTTTCTTCCAAGTGAGGATTTCCAAGGCACTAATGAGGATGATGAAGAATTCCCTCAAGTGGGGATTTTAAAAGTAGTGAAGATGATTATGCCAATGGTGGACACTCTTTCCCGAGTGGAAAATATAAAGGCAACAATGTTGGTGATGATGATTTTCCTCCAAGTAAGGATTTTCAAGGTACTGATGAGGATGATGAAGATTTTCCTCCAAGTGAGGATTTTCAAGGGACTAATGAGGATGATGAAGAATTTCCCTCAAGTGGGGATTTTAAAAGTAGTGAAGATGATTATGCCAAGGTGGACAATTTTTCCCGAGTGAAGAATTTAAAGGCAACAATGTTGATGATGATGATTTTCCTCTAAGTGAATATTTTCAAGGTACTAATGAGGATGATTAATATTTTCCTCCAAGTGAAGATTTTCAAGGAAGTAAAAAGGATGATGAAGAATTTCCCTCAAGTGGGGATTTTAAAAGTAGTAAAGATGATTATGCCAATGGTGGACACTATGTCCCGAGTGGGGAATTTAAAGGCAACAATGTTGATGATGATGATTTTCCTCCAAGTGAGTATTTTCAAGATACTGATGAAGATTTTCTTCCAAGTGAATATTTTCAAGGCACTAAGTAGGATGATGAATAATTTCCCTCAAGTGGGGATTTTAAAAGCAATGAAGATGATTATGCCAATGGTGAACACTCTTTCTCGAGTGGGAAATTTAAAGGTAACAATGTTGATGATGATTTTCCTCAAAGTGGGGATTTTCAATGCACTGATGACGATGATGGAAATTTTCCTCCAAGTGAGGATTTTCAAGGCACTAATGTGGATGATGAAGAATTTCCCTCAAGTGGGGATTTTAAAAGTAGTGAAGATGATTATGTCGATGGTGGACAATTTTTTCCAAGTGGACAATTTAAAGGCATCAATGGAGATGATGATGTTTTTCCTCCAAGCAAATATTTTAGAGGCATTGATGATGGTGTTGTTGATGATGAATACATTCTTGTTAGAGAAGAGTTTAATGGCATTCAAAGTATTCAGGGTGATTCTGATTTTTCTTCAAGTGAATAATTTCATGGAAGATCCAATGACATTGGTGAGGATGGTAATCATTCTTCTAGTGTGTTTGATATTCCTTTTATCAACAAGATTATCAATGAATATGATGATGGACCTAGGAATGAAGATCATGTTCTCAATCATTCAATTGCAACAAATCAAGGTGATCAACATTCTCTTGTCGGTCTCCTGACAATATTTTGCTTGATATTTATTTTAGTGGTGAGGAAATTCCTTCTAGCGAGGATGATGAAATAGTGGAGACATTACAAAGAAACATTATGTCTAGGACCAGGATTAGACCTTTTTATATCAATCCAAATCATTCTAGTTATACAAGGTATATAAAATAATTTCTCACTAAATCAGTTTCCATAAGTGATTTGATTTCAAATGAATGTTGTCAAAAGAATTGTTTGAAAAGCATGGAATACATGTATGCCTTGAATAAAAGGAAGACATATTTTTCAATGAATAAGAGCATGCAAAATTCATATCTAATGGGGTGAATGATATCCACAAAGACAAGATATGACTATCACATTGGGAATCTTTTACTTTGCAGAAAGACTATCAAAAAAATTCACTCAATTGGTAATCTTCGTCTATAGAAAATCCAAACAAGGTTGGAAAAATATCCTTCATTTTATTCAAAGGTACATCATGGACGAGAGAGTGGGCCATTAACAAACACTACGTTGTTATAGATGCATGACTTATTTTCCAAACATGGAGAGTGTATGCCAGATAGAGACACAATACATATTCTAGATAATTTCTCAATGAGGGAAATCTACGACTTGTACAAAAAATATGTAGAAGGTGTTGAAGGAAATGGTAATTTTATTACATATGCATATTTTACAAGAATATGGAAGAAACAATTCAACAATGTTTGTATTCCTAAGAAGTCAAGGATGGGGATTTGCAGTATATGTGTTACTCTTAAATCAAGAAGAGATGAATCTGAAGGGGTAGAAAGAGGTATGTAATTACCATTTTTTTTTTAAATTGGATAGTTATCAACTATGAAAACATATTATCAATATTTTTATTTTATGTCATGTACAGATTCCATAGTCAAAGCACTTCAAGAACATTGGAATCAACAATCAATTGAAAGACAAAAGTTGTACAAACATCGAAAGAAGTGTTATGATGCTCCAAACAAATATTTAGGTATGATAATTTATGGCATGGAAAAGAAGAAAACACTTCTACTACATTTTGTCTATACACCAAAAAACATACAAGAAGAGAATTTCATTCAGCTTCACTCAGTTGGTTGTATAGTTTTTAATGGAAAAATGTGACCAAGGGTTTACTTCACAACTCCAAATATTCATAATGATGCAAATTTGACCATCACCATAATTCATCATGTGATCACTCACTGGTCTGGCAATCTTCCTCAAGTTTTGTATCTATAGTTAGACAACACTAGTCATGAAAACAAAAATTAAATTGTGTTTGGATTTCTAAGTATGCTTGTTCAATTGGGAATATTTCAAAAGGTGAAAGTTGGTTTCCTTCTTGTTGGACACACGCATGATCATATTGATCAAATGTTCAGACGTTTTTCAATAACATTGAAGAGGAAAAATGTTGGGATCCTACCATCATTAATTGAATGTATTAAGAAATCATACATTCAAGAGCTTGATTTTCACATATTAGAAGATATTGTTGAC